>VWZI01011347.1:83991-243545 GCA_013396835.1 Psilopogon haemacephalus | reverse complement strand
TATGATGGCATTTATTAGAGAAAATGCATGCAAACGGTATTACAACTTCTTGACTGCATGAAGTTATCTCTGAGCAGCATGGCCTGCTTATTATGGAAACCATATCTTCTTGTAATCTCTGAGCAGTAATGGTAGTAACAGATTCAGGACACAAAATACGTGAACTGAGAATAGTATGTATGTCCTGTGTTTTGCTCACACATCCAGATACTTCACTGGAGATGGAAGGAAGGAGTCAGCACCCATGGTAACAAGAACAGAAAAAGTGCTTTTTTTTTTTTTTTTTTTTTTGGCCCATGTTTTCACAATTTGGGTGATTGAAGCAAAACGGATGGCTTCTCCCTCCATATTTTCCCTTAACATCACAAACCCTTTAAACCAGCTGGAGATGTAGCAAGTGCAGGTAGAGTAGGGACATTTCTAGCATCTTTGTAAGTAAAATCTTGTTTACTCTTCCACCCAGGAAGTGAACACATCTCTTAAATGTTTTCAGTAGCATTGTCCTCCTACAGAAACAGTGAAGTTGAAACGTGTTTTGTTGAAAAAATTACTAGGGGTCCTGTGATTTTTTTTAAATATGCCTTTTCTGATTATCAAGATTTTTTTTTTTTCATTGAAGTCATATTATGCTATGTTTGTTCAATTTGTACAGAGGACAAACTAGAGAAGTATAGAAATATGAGAGAGCCTTTGTGTTTTTTCTGAGTTTATAGTGCATGCTTACTTTTGTCCTTGCAGAAAAATGAAGATAATAGCATTTATTTTCCTTAGTAGTATCACTTAAAAAAACCCCAAAACTCAGAGGAATGCCAATACTGCAAGCAATCTGAGATTATTTAAGGTCAATTTTATGCTCAGCTTTAGTTGTGCAGTGTAATTCTGCAGCTGGTTCACATAGGGCAATTAGAATAGAGTGTATATTTATTACAGTTTGGTTATTCTCTATACATAGTCTTATTTATTTTCATACTTCATTAAGTTCATCATCCTGATTCATTCTTTGGAAGTGAATACGTAGTCCTTCCTGTTTGATCTCCCTCTATAGAGAGGGATGTTTGCTGACCTGTAGTTGTTTACTTCCAAATGGAAAGACAGCTGCTCTAATTAATTGAGATTCACAGTGGCTCAGATCTGGAATCACCTCTTACATACATATATGATAACTGCTATCTTACTACTGTAATATTGATTGATCCAAAGCTAGAAGCATGCTACATGTATAAGGAGGTTGCCAAGTTGTATTTCTGTCGTGTGCTGCATCTCACTCTGTCCCTGTGAAGAATTATGTAGGAACTTTGTTTCCAGAGCATGTAGGATCCTTTAGCAGGAAGGTTGTACAATACTATTTTTACAGTCTTACATGGATTGAATGACTTTGAACTTTGTCTTGAATGTACTGTAACTACCCATTCCTGCATTTTCAGTGAGGGATGCAACTGTGGTATGAAATGGAGGTATCCATGGTGATGTGAAAATATGTGCAATGTAGGTGGAGAAATTGATTGGTTTCTTTGAAGATTGTGATGGTGTGTGATAACAAGATAGACACTTACGATAGCATGAGGATATGGAGTTGTCACTTGGGTTCCTGAGTGTAGGAAAACTATCTGTAATAGATGTGTTAAGAAGAGTTTTGCTTTGAATACAATAATACTGATCAAATAACTGCAATTTAGTAAAATCTTTGCTATTTATATGAAAAATGTAACAGAATTACAATACTCAAGTATAAATACCTTTTTTCTTATAGATGGTGATTCTCAGTCTCTCAAGGAACATCTCATTGATGAACTGGACTACATCCTTTTGCCAACTGAAGGCTGGAATAGGCTAGTTAGCTGGTACACACTGATGGAAGGTCAAGAGCCAATAGCACGCAAGGTATTCTTAAATTACCTAATGGGATGAACTTGATTCAGATACAGTCCTGCAAATATGCAGGAGCTGCGTAGGAATTTATTATATGATTGTAAGTCCTGGCCTGCTTTAGCTGTTTTATAGATAGCAAATTTTTATTCAGATTTTAAATGCTTACATTTTTAATGTTGAGAAATATGGGTACAAAGAATACGCTTTCTTTCTTTTTTTTTTTTTTTTTTCCCTTTTTCCCCCTGGAAGTAATCTGTTTAATCTGTTTAATATTTCAATAATAGCTTGCTTTAGATGCTTGGAAGTCTAGTAATGGTAATTATTTTATAATAAAGTATAAAGCCGTAAAATTCTATTGACTGTCTTAGTGATAATGCCTGTCTCTAACAGTATTATCACTGGCAGAGTAATGGGTAGTACCTTTTCTCATAAGCAGTATTGTGTTCAGCAGCTTGCTAAGGGAATTTTTTCTTCAAGCAAAAAGTTTACCTCAACACAGGTAGTCCATGATACACTATCTACTGTGGCCTTCCATCACTATGAGATAACATCTTCAATGTTAATTTTTGTTTGCTCCAGCTTGTACCATCCTTATTATTAAGGCAGTAGAGGAAATTTTAACAGTTCATTGTTCATTAAATCTTTTGTCTGTTTGTATTATTTGTTACTATTTTCAGGGTAAGAATTACAATTGTGACATCACTGGACTGAATTAGTTAATTTTAAAAATATGTTTTAATATGTTTTCCATTTGTAGCTTGACCATTAGGGCTTCTTCTTTCAGTAACAGGGATTTTTATTTTAATTTCTGAAAACCGGTGAAGGAATATAATATGCTTATAATTAAGTTTTATATTACTTCTGGTGGAGTAGACCTTTTTCCCTTCTCTAACATAGCTATGGTCTAAGTACGTGCGTGGTGGCTGCTCACTTGAAGTGCATTACTCTAAAACCAATGTTGTGCCTTCAAAATTCTTTTGATCAGCAATATAAGTAGTTTGTTGTTTGGTTGTTTGTCCTTTTATTGCATTCTCTTTAATACAACAAATGAGATCTATTTTTTAAGGAGACATCCCTGGAATATCTNTAATCTTACTGTTTTTCCTGAAGATGGATTTCAGAAAACTGAATGGTCTTCCATCATTATGGTAAAGTGAGAGTTCTGTAATTTTTTCATTTTGGGGGACAACTGGAAAGAAAATGAAGGGAAATTAGAGTAACTTGCCTTCTGCTTGAAAAACATAAATGGAAAAACAAGTAGAGTGTAATAAATGGCCAGGTAAACTGGCACTGCCTCATGATTTTCTGCCAATATGAACAGTAATTATCCTCTGAGATGCATATTCTGTTTCAGAATTTTTCTTTATGATGCATTTGTCATATGTTCAAGATTGTTTATCCTGTCACTGTTAATATTTTTTCATAGAGGTAGGAGGATACTTTCCTTTCAGGCTCTTCTATTTTTAATGTAGATCCAAAATTTAACTTGATAATATTGTTGTATTTGATCCATGTTAAATGATGTTATGACTTTAAGAAATACCATATGGTAATATCTTCACTATGGTGCCCATTTTATTCTCATAAATGTTGTAGGCATACTGCACAGGTGTTTTTGTTCTTACTCTAGTAGCTGGAAACTCTGCTAACCTTCTCAAATGAAGATGCATTTTCATTTCAATACCATCCTTGGTAGTCATTAAAGCTAAGGAAAACTACTGAACAGCAATGAAATAATTTACTAATTTACTTTTTTTCATGTGGCACATGCATACAAGTTATATTTGTACAGCAGACAGCAGATCTCTTCTAGCAATTAGCTGGTGGCTTTTTTTTCTTTTTACCATATTTGTCAGATGTATCATATATCAGACCGAGGGTTATTTTTGGAACAGTCTACATGACTAAGTACTGCAGTTACACTTTGGAAGATCAAAGGCAAAAACATTCAAGAGGTGACCCTGAATATTTTTTTTTCCTACATTTTGCTTTCTTTTTTAAAGTTTTTATTTTCATAGTAAGTATTATAAAAATCAGCATAAACAATTGTATTGGTTAGAGGAAATTTCAAATCAATATATGCATTATCAGAATATAAGTGGAAGATTTTACAAATGTGATATTCAGATTATATTAGTGTGTATTCTGGTTTTGATAAATATCTTTAACTGTGAATAATAATTCTTCACTTTTTGAGGATATAAGTATATTTTCAAATTAAAGTAACTTCTGATGTTTTTTGTCTGTTGGTTAAGTATCTTTTTTTTTGATTATGCCTATCTGGTTTCTTCTGTGCTTAACACTTTCAAAGTAGCAGTTGTGTTATATACAGGTAAGACATCATCAGTATAGAAAAAAAGTTCTTTCAGCTCATTCTATTTCTAAGAATTTACAGGGGAATTTATTTTTTTTTAATTTTTTTTTTTTTGCATTTATTAGATGTCTTACATTTCCTGAACTTATGTTTCTTAAAGCATTCTCAAAATATTTTGAAGGGTGTATATGAAAACATACTTGGACTGATACCTGATCCCAATCTTTTTTTCAGGTCGTTGAACAGGGTATGTTTGTAAAGCATTGCAAGGTAGAAGTATATTTAACAGAACTGAAGCTTTGTGAAAATGGAAATATGAACAATGTTGTCACACGAAGATTTAGTAAAGCTGATACAATAGGTATGCACACCTATTTAAAAAAATGTATGGTACCAATGGTGTTACTTTTAAAAATAATACTTGTTAGCAAGAACTGAATAAGTATTCTCTAGGTAGAAAAATAGATGGGTATTGTAACCATTAAAATGTGGTATTACTCTTGGGTCAAAAATTAAGTTAAATAATTTGGAATATTCAAGATTTCTAATACAGTTAAAAGAAAATAACTGTTTTAGTATCTAGGCATCTGTGTGTGTGCTTTTCAGGAAGTGAGCAATGTGTTGTTATTTTTTTATTGACACCCATCAGACTTTTTTTTTGCTTCTGCTGCGTGAAAAAATAAAAATTCTTTCATATGGTTTTATTGATATATTTCATCAGCCAACACTTTTTAGTTATATATGTGAAGACATATTGCAAAGCACATTAGCTAATGGCTGAAGGTGACCTAGAAAGACAGTATTTTTTGGGTTGTGAAGTGGCAGGTCAGACACAATCTTGTACAGTTACTGAGTCCTGTATTAAAATCTTTAACTTATATTTATTCATAATTATTTTGCCTACCCTGAGCATTGCTTGAAATCATATTTTGGTCATTTATTTGTCCCTGAACAATCAGAACATATGTAAAGACCTTGTTGATCATATTTAACCTCAATTTTCGGTGTATTTGTGCATGTGTATCTGAAGACAGTCTTTCGATCAGTTGTATTTGTGTAGTTAGAATTGTACTTTATACCCTTGGCACTTTTGCCCAGTGATTCTCTTTGTTTATGTTCTTCAACAATGTTTAGGTTTTGCTTCTCTTTACATGATATGTAGTGATCTATGCTTGCTACTCTTTATTCTTTGCAGGTTGCTTGCTATAAAATGAGAACCATTTAACTTCAACAACATTTAATCTTTAAGTTAAACAAATAATCATCTGCATCTATTAGAATAAAAACTTTTAAATTATTAAATTTGTCCTTGAAACAAAGCTTCAGTATTGTATGCTAATTTGCCTTCTTGAGATTTGGTTTAACTTGGGAATATGGACTTAACTGTTCTCTAATCAAACCAGAAACTTGGGAAAAAAATTAACATTATCTTTCCCTCAGGACTGAATTCAGGCTTTTTTGCAGCTATATTGAATTTAAATAGTATCAATAGCATTATTATAGGTAATGGATGAATTTCTGATAAACTTTGTTTCTCTAATCAGCAGCAAGGCATTTCGGAATGATTGTTATTTGGGGTTGTGTTTGTTTTTTCTTAGATAATTACAAAGCAATTGTCACAAAGGATAATGAGCAACAGTCTGGTTCACTGGGAGCCTCTTCCCAGACACTAGACTTATTTCCTTTCTGGAGATGGGGTAACATGCTCTTGGAAGCCTTAAAAGCATACCCTTTCTTAGGCAGAGCACCAAGCAGAGCCATGCTAGCCAGGAGACCCAAGAAAGTTTGTATCTTAGAAGAATGCAGTTTTCTTTTTTCCATTAATAAGATGGTGTGGGTTTTTTTATCTGTCCTTAAGTATAAGGTCGTTCTGGAATTAAATTAGATACATAGCAGAGATGCTCACTCTAGCAAGAGGAATCTTACAGAATATTGCTTATTTTTCATCCTTCATTGTATGTGCTGGTAAGTGATGCATTTCCATTACAGAATCATAGAACTGGTTTGGTTGGAAAAGACCTCTAAGGTCACTGAGCCCAACTATTGAGTTAATCATGACCGTTAAACCATGTCCTGTGTCTACTGCTTCCATGGGCAGTGATTGTAGCATCTCCCTGGGCAGCCTATTCCAATACCTCACTACTCTTTCAGTAAATAATATTTTAGAAATATCAGATCTAAACCTCCCCTGGTGCAATTTGAGGCTATTTCTTCTTGTTCTGTCACTTGATATTAGAATAGAGAACAACCACCACCTCACTCCAACCTCCTTTCAGGCTGTTTTAGAGAACAATGTGGTCTCTCCTCAGTCTTCTCCTCATAAGACTTCCTCTCTAGACCCTTCACCATCTTTGTTGCCGTTTTCTGAACACACTCCAGCAACTCAATATCTTTCTTGTGGGGCCCAAAAATTATGGTTTCAAAAAATGTAGTAAAGAAGAGTCAATATCAGCCCCACTGAAGAAAATGGATATAAAGTACAGTGGTCCTCTCAATAAATTTCTAATTGCTCTCCCCACTATAATTTATTATCTTACGTTATTTAAAGTCCTCGGAAGACCAATACTCCACTTTTGAGCACCTTGAGTACTCTAAGCACAATATAATATTCACCCACAAGTCTTCACTTGTTATTCCTGGAATACCTTTTCTTTTCCACTCAAATAGGAACTAAGCTAAGCTGTATGTCAGCAAGCTAGTACAAGACAGGAATAAATAATTAAGGGAAGACCTAATGATGACTCTTTGTATTCTTTGGACCTTCTTGGGAATCTCCTACAATTGAGGACTCTCACTTCAAATGCAGTGCATGTTAATTTTGAGACTGACTGATGACTAACACTTTTTGGGGGTGTGGGTTTTAATTCTAAAAATGATATAGTTAATAAGCGTAGTTCAGGTAGAATTTCAGTCTAGAGAGCATCAGGGCTTCTGAGTAAAATTGAGTTAGTGATCCATTTAGGAGTCTTAATCATATGAAAGTATGATAAAACTAAGTCATTGGCTAGCGTGCATGACTTTTCTACCTTGATAGTGGCACTATCTAATGGACTTTTGGAATTCTGGTAGTAAATTACCTTAACATATGGCTTTGATTCCTCTTTTCTTTAATGTGCTGCAGAATACAAGAATATAAGACTTGCCATCTTTGAAGACAGTTTACTCTAAGATCCATTACAAGTCTTTCCATTCTTTAGGAAGTTGGGATTACTTTCTCATATAATTCAGATAAAGATTTTGCTAGTGTTCCCTTTAGCCTGTATTTGTGATAGCACTAGACTTAAGCGTTAGGGTGTACTTGGTAATAGGATGCACTGAAGCTCTCTAGCTTATAGTCCTTGTACATAGTCTTGCAAAATAATACAGCTGTTTATTTGGAGGAGCTATGTGATTTTTAACAGTGTAACATATATCCTATATGGAATCTATAAGCTTTAGTTTTCAAACTGAACAATTTCAAATTGTGGCTACATAGCTGATGTATTTAAAAGGCGGTTCTCCCTGTCTCTTTAAGACATCATCATAGTAATAATCTCATACTTGGGATGTGTAGAGCACTACTCAAAGAGAACATTGCACATAATATGCCTCAGACCATACTTAATTTGACATTTTCATTTATAATAGAACAGGGATGTTTCAATTTAGATCATAAGCCAGAACTTCAGTGGATACTTGCTAGGGAGTGGGGAGCAGAATTAGAAAGTGTGCATTGGTTAACGTTCATGGCAGTATGTAAAAGAACTGTTGTTTCACAGTCTCATATTTGCCATAGTAGTTAAGTGGAACACGCTGTTCCTGGAGTCTTGGAAGTAGTGTGTAGTCATCTGATAGGAGTGATACATCCCCTCATAACACAGTTTGTGAAGCTGGAATATATTAAAATTGATAATAAATGGAAACTTAGTAGTTACTTGCAGAGAATATGAGATGCACTGCTCAAATTGTCATGGCATAATAAGAGGAAGAAAAATTATGTTTTGCAAATTCATAGTGGGAGTCATTGATAAATACGGATCCTTTTTATAAGGTTGTTGCATTCAGATAAAGCCATTGGTTGAGAATTGATTCAGACAGTACATACTTAAAAAAAAACCCCAAACAACAAATCAAGTAACAGCTTGTTGCTTTGTTTGTAGCACCTACCTTGCCTACATACCATCTCTATTACAGAAACAGATGATCCAGTCTAACACTTGCTTGCATGCTGGAATGTGTGTTAACTAGTATAGCAGGAAATTGTATTCAGTTGCCTGTAACTGAACAATATCTACAATAATCTACAATGTGTACCAGACACTTAGGCTTTAGGTCTCATTTTGACTTTTCATATTTAATGTCATGGAAGGGAAAACAGTAAGTAAAAAGGAAGCAAGATGATTGCTAGAGGAGCTAATACACTGGTGTTTTATCCTGAGACTTCAGGGGAACATCTCTTGAAGAGCCTACAGTGCCCATTTGTAAAATTGTGAGTTCAGTGATCACCAAGAATAAACTATGCTTCTTGATTTTTTTTCTGTGTTAGCTGTTAGGAGAATTGACTGCTTGTGAGTGTACCAATTACTTAAAAAGAATGAGATTGCTATGATACAGCACTGTACATATGAGTTCTAATTAAAGAACTCTTCAGTAAACTCTACTTTTGCATAAGAAGAATGGAATTAATTACTAACTCCTTAAATGTCACTTGGAGACAATAGTTGTGCTACCTTAAAATTATGTAACACTGATTATATATCTGTCAGGTAGAGTAGGAGCTGGTAGTAGAAGCATTTTACATCTTTCAGGAATGTAAAATCTTTCATCATCCGTTTAAAATAAATTTATGAGCTTTGGTTTTACATTGTAGTCTTCAATTTCTATAAAACTTAAACTTGATGAATATCTATATTGTGATTATCAATAATTGTACTGGGATATAGGTAGCAGGAGAGTGAAAAGAAAAAATAGTTTGATGTAGGGAGAGGAACAGAACTACTTGCGCTCCCTACACCTGCCAGTCTTGGTTCTAGTCATTCTCTACCCACCAACATTCATGTGTTACCACACTAAGAAAATAGTAGATGAGTACCTAGGTTCCTCCAGCCATTTGTTACTTATGAACTTGCCTTTATTTGGTCTGCTGTGCTAAGAGATGGGTCTATGACTGTTTCCATTTTAAAAAGCAATCAAACTAGCAACTAAAACATGATGTAGGTGCATGGCTATTCTGTAGTTCCATTTATGCTTTGAATGTAAGAAAAGAGTAGGTGATTTTGATACTTTATTCAGTCTTATATTGGTTTTGCAGTGAAATGCTAAACTTGTGTTCTCTCCCTTTCGAAACAGATACAATCGAAAAAGAGATAAGAAAAATCTTCAATATTCCAGGTGAAAAAGAGACCAGATTGTGGAACAAATACATGAGTAATACTTTTGAACCTTTGAATAAACCAGATAGTACCATACAGGATGCTGGTTTATACCAGGGACAGGTATAGTGTAATACTACTTATTTTTTAATATGTTTTTTTTTCATCAACGTATAGCTGTACCCGTATCCTATGAATTTTCCTTATTTTGTAAATGAAAATTGCCTCCTAATATATTGTGTGTTATGGATAGAGGATTTTATAAACAAATTCATCCAAGAAGTAATTTTTTAGTGTATTTTCAGAATTAAAAATTTATTTAACCCTGCTGTTGAATTAGAAACAAATGAACATAACATTGCCGAGTAGAATTTGTTAAAACCTGAAATAGGAAATTATTGTTAAGTACCTATAGTGAAACCCATAGCTTGAAGAAATTAAGAAATAAAACATTTCAGATAGGTACTACAGAGACAAAAGAACTTGAAGATCTGCTTCAGATCGAGGTTATATCATCACTTTATAACACCTTTTTCAGAGGATTTCTTACGAGAAGATTTCTTTACCTTTCCGTATGAATATAAAGAAAAAATACTGGGTATTTAAATAAATATAAAAGTATACTGAACAATTTAATCATTAAAATAACTTTTCAGAATTTACTTTGATTCTTCAGTCTTCAAAGAGTTGGATTTTCTTTTTCAACAGCAGTAGTTCATGCTGTTGTGCCACAAATACAAATGGGTGAAATTTGATGGCAGTAATGGTAGATGAGATTATATTCAAGTATTTCATTTTCTCTTGAAATACTTCACTCTAACTTGCTTACTAGCAATATTTATGCTGTGCTTCAGTTTCCTTTCCTGGCATCAGAAGGTAAGTAATAGTACACCAAAATAACAGCTTGAACTATTGTGCCCTTTGGCTTCATGATGCATGCACTTAAACCCTCGCACAGGTAATTTTAACAAGGCAGGGGTCCTGTTGGAGGAACCTACATCTCTCTTAAAAGAGTTGCATCAAATATGTATCTTGAAAATTGTCTCTCTCCCAGTGAAAGATTAACTATGAAGCAAGCATGGGCTAATGTCACCTGGGTATCTTTTTATGGCTACATCTGTGCTTTCAGCAAAACAAATATTATTCAAAACTGAATTTAACCATGGTTTCTGAAAATGCTAAATGTCATGGTACACTGTGTTTGGTCAGTTGTTGACACACAAGGTTGTTATTTTTCTTGCTGAGCCTCCTAATCTAATAATAGCTATTCTGATTGTCAGTTTATCTAACCTAATAGTTATTTTTTAGTGTGTAATTCTAAACTCTGTACGTGATGGAGTAACTGAATGTTTGGAACTTATCAGATGGTTTATGAACTGAACTTTTAGGGATTCCATCAAACATTTAAATCTTCCTTTTATTTAGTAGTCTCTGAGAGAAGGGAAACACATCTGAGTCTGTTTTATGGTATACATGACCAAAGACAGCTGACTGCTGTTTCCCAGTTGGAAAGCTGGTCATGATAAAAGGCTGGTTTTCAGTCTCATATTGTAGTGTATTCAGACTGGAAATGTGATGACATCTTCAAGTGGAAGTGTGACTGATACAGGTTTTGAGCATAAGTATATAGGTGTATGTATGTCACTGTGTAGACATGTACAGGCATAACATGGCAGTTAATTAGTGTCTTTAGACATCAGTATACAGTTACATAGAATTAGTTGCCTTGGAAATTAAGTTAGATTAATTTTAAATATTGTGTCTGTCTCAGCTGTGAGTGCAGAAAGGCATGAGCTTTTCGTAGGTCCTGTGTCATATCTGCCAGTGTAGGGCAGGTATCTCAAATGTCCAAAGGTGTTTCAAATGGTATCTGATTTCTTTGTTTAGGACTGAGTGTTCTATACTCTTTTCTACCAATAACAACCTGGATACAATTAATTTTGTTAACCATGTCCCACTGCAAAATTAATATGTGAACGCTTTTGCAAAAAATACAAGAGTGATCAGACAGGTACGATTTTAAGGCTATCAAACCAGAAAATTGTTTGGGTTGGGCTGTTGTTTGGTTTTTTTTTTGTCTACCAGACTGTGCTCTGGTGAGGCAAAATTCCTTCAGGAATATCCCTTACTTAACAGGACTGCTGTATAGATGTGTGATTTCTATGGACTCATAAATGCTGTTTAAACCTTGCAGATGATCTGACCTCTTTGAGAGGTAAGGTCTTGCTATTTTATCCACGGGTTGTTGAGGCTGAGAAATATTGTGGCTTGTCCAAAGTTGCACAAATTAAGATGTGGGGAGAAAAAAATTACTAGAGCAAGAGGAAGGAGCAGTGTAATTGAATGGAATATTTCTGAAATTGTAACAAACACCAAGAATTTCCATCTTGATTATGTCAGCAAATACATCAAAAAGATTAGATCAGAAAGCAATCTACTGATATTTTTATTTCAGTATTTTATTTTTTAAAATTTTAGTGTTTAGTTTTTTATTTATTTTCTTATTGCATTTTTTTATGGTAGGTACTGGTGATAGAGCAGAAGAATGAGGATGGCACTTGGCCAAGAGGTCCTTCGACTCCTAAGTAAGTTGTGAATTTAAGTCATATTATTCACTATAGCTTTAACTATTTTCACACCTTATTTTGTTTTTTAAAATCACTGCTTTTAAAAGTGATATTTTATTTTGCAAATCTTCTTTCACATCTTTTAGGTGAAAATAGGCCAAATAGAGTATTTGTTATATAGGTCCTGCACATTGTAGGACAGGGCATCATAACAGGGAATTACTACATATATGTTGCTTAATTTTGTTGACTTCGAACAGCAATTATGCCTTATCCTGCTTTAAAATGGGGAGGGAGAAAATTCATAGTGTTAAACTTTATAAAAATTTACCTTGTATTATTTATATTTCTGTTTCAAAACATTACATATAAAAAAATGTTTTTAAAATGCCTGTGTTCATGGAACAGATATGTAATGTAGTTTTACATGTAAAGATTACTAAACTACAGTCAACATTATGAGCATACTGCTTTTGTTCTTTGATGGACTGTCTTTTCTGTTCTCCTTGCTGCCATTATCAGCAGTACCTTGGTAGCAGTGAGCGAGTAGAACAATTTTGTATGGGTTTTTTGTTTTTCAATTAGATGAATAATTTTTTTTAATATTAGTTCCTGTTTCTGTACTGTTAGTTTTGAGGAATAGTTGGAACTACTTACTAGAAAACTGCAGTGGTTTAGCAGTTATCTGACCCCCACACTTTGAAATAACCCAAGCTAGGACTCGGCTGGAACTTAAGGAATGAAGCTTTATATTTACAGCAATGCACAATACACAAGCAGATATTTACAATGTATAACAGATATTTACAGATATATATACAGTGAAAAGGTCATACAGAAACACCACACCATCCCAGAGATCAAAATCCATGAGAGGGGTCTCTAACCACCTCTACCACCTTTCCCCCTTCCCCATTCTTATCTCCCCATCTGTTTATGCAGCAGATAGGCAAAGGTACATCAGCCAGGGGGAATTAGCAGCAGGAAAATAAGTTAATCGAATTATTCAGATTCAGCTATGAAAGGAGAAAAGCCATGCAGAAGCAGCCACACTTATCTATATTTGGGTTACAACTCTTAAAACATTTTTTTTTCTTTCTCAGTAAAGCTGTGAGTGAAGTAGCACCATCAGTATTTTCCTCTCTCAGCCTATAGACTAATTTCTCATTCAGATCCTCCAATTAGTTCAAACCAGCACAAAAACTAACAGGATCACAGCCTTACAGATAATTAACTGTTGGGTTTTTTCATTTTGTGGGTCCACTCTTGAGCACAGCTTCCATAAAAAGTCTCTTAAATTCATTTTATTCCTTCTATAGTTCTGCATTGATGTAATTGAGGTTCATAGTTGTTTATAAACATTCTTAAAGTATCATTGCTTACTATTTGAAGGACAGAGTTTCTTTATCTTTGATGTTTTATCTAAAGCACTTCTATCAGGAGACCTAGATTTTAAGTTGCTTATGAAGTCTAGGTTCAATTTAAGTTTAGTATGAATGGTATAATCTTGTTTAGCAAGGTGTTTTGACACAGAGAGAGTGAAAATAATAGGATGAAAAATACTCAGTTTAATCTCTGACCTCAGAAAGCATCTATTAGAAATGTAAATTCAGAGTCAAATTTCAGCTTTATATTCTGAAGGTTAAAAGAATTTAGGTAAGTGGATTCTTTTGGAAGTTTTGATAGGAAGGTATTCTTGGTGCTGGTTCCTGCTTTTGTTCTGCTAAATTTGCATTTCACTTTATGGAAGGCATTCGGAAGCAGTATATAAATTAAAGAATATCTCCTGGAAAACATCTGATCTGAGGACAAGTAAAATGGTAATTGAGAATACTGGTGTATGAGGAAGCCCTAAGTAAACCAGCAAATGAGGACGAATAGCTTTATTGTGAAACCTGGGAAATGTTTTTGAGGTTTGACAGCTCTCAGAAAGATTGATGGAAATTTGGTATTCAAATGCACCATAATAGTGGAATGTTTGTGTAATTTAGTAGATTCCAATAGAAACTATCAGCAAGCAGTAACTGGGACAGGTTTTTACATCTGTTTAAAACTTTGTAAGAAAAATCTAAGAAATGCTTAAAGGGGCAGATATATGAAACACCTGCTTTTGAGTTTTCTGTGTGGAATAGATTAGTATTAGCTTGGCATCACAGTATACATCTTCCTGCATTCCTGTTGTTGGTCACAGAGTGATCTCACAAGAATTCCTGCTGTGTGCTTTGTGGCGATTGTTTTAGAAGAGTACAAATCAAATGGTAAACATAAATTGTGAGGCCAGGGAGTAAAATGCCATATTTAGAAAGGTCAAAATACAGAGTATTTGAAAAATTTTGCAATGCTTGAAAAAGCATCTATAGTTGAAGGTAGCTCTGGGGACTGGTGCAACCCACCTACTCAAAGAGTCACCTAGAGCAGATGGATTGAGATTATATCCACTCAATTTTGAGCATCTTCAAGGATGGAGGCTACATAACCTCCCTGGAAAACTTAAGCCCACAGTATGACATCTAGACAAAATTGCCCATGTTTCAGTTTGTGCCCATTTTTAACTTTCAATGAGCACAACTGAGGAGGATCTTGTACCATCTTCTCCATTCCCTTCTATTATGTGTTTGTACATATTGATACATCACTCTGGGGCATTCTCCAGGCTGAACAATCCCAGTTCTCTGTCTCTCCACCAGGTCAGATGCTGTAATCCCTTGATCACCTTTGTGTTTCACTGGACCCACTCCAGTATATCCCTGTCTGTTTGATATTGAGGAGCAATGAAGGGAGCCCAGCACTACAGGAGTATTTTGCCTCTGCAACTCTTCCTGCATACCAGTGTATACTGGTGCCCGAGGGTATTGCTCTCCAGTTGCATTTCCTTTGACTGAACTTCAAGAGAGGTTCTGTTTGTATCAGTTATTGGGATGTTTATCACTCAAGAAGCTTGGCTTCTGTGAAGCTTTTTCTAGGAAGCTTATAGTGACTTCTAGAATATCTTTTCTGTCATATGCTGCCAAAATAGATATTACTCAACATTAATGGGCATCTCAGCAGAATACTGTTACACTAACTTTTCTATGAACTTTTCTGTCTCCTAAATATCACTCATGTAACAAACTCACCCAAATATGGAAATCCTCATTGCTTTGATAGCTTAGTTGCTGCTGATCCCAAGTCTTGTACTGAGAACTTCTGATTCTTTTTGCATGCTTTTTTTTTTTTCTTCTAATCTCTGGAAAGTTATTCCACAGGCAGAAAACCAACCAGCCAATACTGTTGGACTGATTTATTGTCACAAAGTAGAAGTTTTAAACTAAGATATAAAACCAGAGTCTAAGGTTGTAGTTATAGTACCGTAAGCACCTGTGCTACAAAATAAAATTATGTGTATTTGAGAAAAGCTGTATGACAATTTAAATATTTCATGTGACTGTAAAACTTTGTAGTGGTTTCATAGTTCTCTCCATCCATGATTCACCAGGCTAACTCAGCCAGCTGGAAGTTAAGGATGAAGCTACATTTTCCAGTGTAGCACAAATTTACAGGCATATATACACAATATATACAGATATTTACAACTATATACAAATACAGTATTCATATACAAATATATAGTATTCACATTGCACTGGATGAGGGCATGGAGTGCACTGTCAGCAAGTTTGCTGACTACACCAAGCTGGGTGGAGTGGCTGATGCACTGGAGAGTTATGCTGCCATTCAGAGAGACTTAGACAGACTGGAGAGTTGAGCAGGGAGAAATAAAGTGAAGTTCAACAGGGGCAAGTGTAGAGTCGAGGATTTGGGAAAGAACAATCTCTTGTATCCGTATAGGTTGGGGACTGACCTGCTGGAGAGCAGTGAAAGGGAGAAGTGCTTGGGAGTCCTGGTGGATGGAAGGGTGGCCATGAGCCAGCAGTGTGCTCTTATAGCAAGGAAGGCCAGTGCCATTCTGGGGTGTATTAGAAAGACTGTGGTAGTAGGTTGAGGGAGTTCTCCTTCCCCTCTACTCTGCCCCAGTGAGGCCTCATCCAGGAGTATTGTGTCCAGTTCTGGACACAATACTCAAGAAGGACAGGAAGCTGCTTGAGAGAGTCCAGCACAAAGCCACAAAAATGATTAAGGAGGTCAAACATCTTCCTTATGAGGAGAGACTGAGGGAGATGGGGCTTTTTACCTTGGAGAGAAGACGACTAAGGAGTGACCTCATTCATGTTCATAAATATGGAAGGGGTGAGTGCTAGGAGGATGGATGCAGCCTCTTCTCAGCGATGCCCAGTGACAGGACAAAGGGCAGTGGGTGGCAGTTGAGACATAGGAGGTTCAATGTGAACCTGAGGAAAAATTTTTTTCACTGTGAGGGTGACAGAGCACTGGAACCGGCTGCCCAGGGAGGTTATACAGTCTTCCTCTCTGGAGATATTAAAAAAACTGTCTGGATGCATTCCAGTGTGATCTGCTCTAGGTGATTGTGCTCTGGCAGGGGGGCTGGACCAGATGATCTTTCAAGGTCCCTTCCAGACCCTGATATCCTCTGATTCTATCTACAAGTTAAAAGTAATACAGAAATTCAAAACCCCTCCCGAACAGCAAAACCTGCCCAGGAGGGCTCTGAACTAACTGCCCTCCATCTTCCCATCCCCTCCCTTATCTCAGAAGGCTTACATGCAGGGGTGAGATGCCAGATAAGGAGTTAGAAAAAGAAACTGAGATTGGATTACACAGATTCAGGCAGAGATAGTTAATGCAGCAAGTAGCAGCCAGGGACTGACTGACTTACATATTGTTTCTTGGTTTTATATCCCTAAGCAAAACCAATGGGTAATACAGACAGCACTATTATTTTCTTTTCATAGCCAACGATCTAAATTTTATCATTAAAATACTCCAATTAGCTTCAAACCAGCACAACCTTGAGTTTTAAAAGTTAGGGTTTGAAGTTCCACAAATTACTGAATGAACAGCTAGGGTAAAGTTTCTATTATTTTTGTGTTGTTACCTGTTTATCTGCAAACATAAAAGCAAGTTTGAGAAACACACAAAGAAACTATGAAAGAGAAACTTACTTCCTACTAATTTTAGAGAAATATTGTTTGCCATTCTGTTAGAAAAATTTATAAACAACTATTAAATCTCTTGATCTGTCATGTTCCTCAACAATGCTATTTATGTGGTTAAAAAACGGAAGAATTTTTAATAAATCTGTCAATATATGTCTGTGTATGTAGTAACAGTAGTGGATTTAATGCTGGTATTTTAATTGTTCTTTAAAATTCACTGTGGAATAAATCATCCTAAATAAGTAGCTGGCTAGTTTGCATAATTTACAGGTGATCTGCTGTTAAGTTTAACAATTTTTGCATGTAAAAGGAAATACATTAGAAATATTTTAATGGGGTTTTGGGTGTTTTTTGTTTGTTTTTCTTTTTTGTTTTTTTTTATCTGTACAAAAATTTGACTGGACACGTTCTTAGTTTTTTTCTAATTGTAATAATGAATGTTTTCTTTCAGTATTTTTCCCATGGTACATTTTTTCATAATTTGTTTTCCTGCTTCAAAAATATATGCATTTTTTGGTTGGAAAAAAAAAGGAAGGCTTTTACTTGGTTCTTTTCTGTTTCTGAGCTAGATGTCATCATGTTTCTAAGAGAGAAAAAAGGTGAATAAAAGATGCCTAGCTAGCTTTTTTTTTTTTTTTTTTTACAAATTAATGCTTGCTTATCCAAGGTCTTTAGGAAAAATATCCATGAGTCTTCAAAAGAAAAATCGTCTACTGAAATAAATAGTATCATCTCTAACCAAGAGACTTTTAAAATATTTGCTTCTTTTTTCCCCTGAAGTTAATATGCAAACAGGTGTGCTTTTCTACTGAATTTTCTGTAAGAAAGATAATTGTCAATAGTGGAGCTAAGTGGGAACTTTCTTTGATGCCTTAAATTGTGAAAACAAGAACTGTTAGAGACTGGCTGCAGTTCAGGGCCAGAATGCCATTTGCTGGTGCATAATAATTTTTTTAGACTGAGGTAACCATGTATTGAGCCCCTGTGGGTGAAAATCAAATATTGGTAATGTACAACAGATGCTTTCAAGTTAGTTTAGCAAACATATTTATTAATACCAGTTAATGCAGGGTTGAGAAACTCTCTTAACAAATGCCTGCTCTGAACATTAGAAATTTTTTGATTGCTGAATGTTAAACTATCAGCCTTTCATGCACAATCTCCAAAGAAGTATGATTACCTAAATTGGGTTTTTCAACAGGGGAATAGTCAAAATGGAAGTAGACTAAACATACTAAAGCTTGCCTTGTAATACTGAATTGTGTGCTAGCTTGATTATAACCACGCTTTCACAGAATCAGAGTCCTTGAGGATGGAAGGACCTTGGGAGGTAGTCTCATCCAGTCCCTCACTTAAAGCAGGGGCAATTGGAGCAGGTTGACCAGGACCATGTCCAGATACATTTTGACTGTACCTGGACATGGTGCGGGTCTGGTGCAGGACTGGAGACTGCACAGACATTCTGGTTAATTTCTTCTAGATTTTGACTAAACTCACTGGGAAAATTAAAAAAAAGTGACAGTTTATTACTTTGGGGTTTTATGTGAGTATATCTTGCGTTCGAATGAAATTTCATTTATTGCAATTTATATCCATGGCCTTTTCTCCTTTCCGTGGGCACTACTGAGAAATGTCATACTCCATCTTCATTTCCTCCTATCAGGTATTTGTACACATTGATAAGATTGCTCTGAGGCCCTCTCATTCAGCCTGGAAGTAGTCCCAGGTCTCTCAGCCTCTTCACAGAGGTCAGATGCTGTAATCACTTTGTCACCTTTGTGGCATTTCACTGGACTTGCTTCAGTATATCCCCATCTGGGAAGCCCAAACCTGGAAGTGAACCCAGCAGTCCAGGGGTGTCTTGGCAGTGTCATCCCTGGAGATTCTTGGCTGCATTTGCCACAAAGGCACATTGCTGTCTCATGTTCAGTTTTTTATGCAGCAGGACCCTGGCTGTTTTCCTGCTGAGCTGATTTCCATCTGGACTCTCAGTTTTGTCATATCTCACAGAGTGTGCACTTTGTCTTGATGTTCTGGTCATTAATAAAGGTATTAGAGACCTAGTATTGGCCTTCGGAATATATCACTGGTGACTGGCCTCCAACCAGACTTTGTGTCCCTGGTCGAAGTCATCTGGGCCCAAGCATTCAGCTGGTTTTCAATCTGTATTACTGCATGCTTATGAAACCCATACTTTATCTGCTTATCTGTGAGGATGTTGCAGGAGCCAGTGTCAAAAGTCTTACTGAAATTGAAATAAACAACATATATTGCTTGTCTGTCATCTACCAAGCTAGTAATATCATCATAGAAGGCTACTAGACTGGTTAAGTAATGTTTCCATTTCATAAATCTATACAGACTAGTCCTTAACATATTCTTGTCCTTCATATGCATGGAAGTGCTTCATCACCTGTGGGATCGAGATGAGGCAAACTAGCCTGTAGTTCCCCAGATGTCTCTTGCTCTCTAGAAAATGAGTGCCATTTGCTCTCTCTCAATCATCAGGAACCTCTCTCTCTGGGCAGGAGCTTGCAAAAATAGGACTGCCATTCTAGTAACATCAGACAGCACCTTCACATCAGGCCTTTTGAGTTTAGATGCTCTGTAATGTGATTGTTCTCCACTCAGATTAAGTCAGTGTTGCTCCAGATGTTTATTTCAGTGGCATGGGGTTTCTGAAAAGTAGTCTTACTGGTAAAGACTGACACAAAGAAGGCGAAGAGTACCTCAGTCTTTTCCACATCCTTTGTCACCAGGGCTCCTGGCCTCACTTAGCAGCTGCCCATGTCTTCCTTTTGCTGTCTTATGGTCGTTTTAGCCAAGGTCACGACCTTTACATCTCAAAACTAGTCCTCCTTGTAGGAGTCTAAGTGTGGGATCTAGCTCTGCACATCTCCTTGTTGATTCCTCAATCACCTGTGTTAAGAAGCTGTCATAGATAGACTCTAGAACCTTCCTGGATTGCTTGTGCCCTGCTGTGTTGTCCCACAATCGGGCATCACAATAGTTCAAGTCACCCATAAGGTCTAGAGCCTCTGAATGTTTGGCTCCTTGCAGTTGTCCAAAGAAGCTTTGTCGGATCTTTTTTATTTTTTTTTTCCTGTTCTATTGTGATCCAAGCAATATATAGCAGGTGCCCATGAACTTTGCTGATGTCTGTATTTGTCTCTTCTGTGGATCACTAAGGGAATTATAGAGCAGTCTAAGCAGAGTTAATTAAGTCAGTATCTAATGGGAGTTATTTGTTTTGGCATAGGACTACATTAAAATTCATGTCCAAAGCTCTGTTTTGCTCTACTGTTAAAATGCTAAAGTATAATAAAATGTTTGGTCAGTTTTATTCGTTTAAATTATAAAAAGTTACTTTTCAAAGTTACCACTTTCTTAGTTCCTGATATTCTAACTATGTTGCAAATTAGGTTCGCTAATCCATTGTATTTGAGAAACAAAGCTGTTTACAGATTATTAGGTTTTTTACAGCCAGAGTTCAAAACAGATTATTTTTGTCAAGCAAGTAGTTGTATTCATAAGACATCTTTTTGTGGTGTTTTACCACCAAGGGACCATTAATATGGTACCTTGATGGTACCATAAGGTAACCTTAATATGGTACCTTGGATGTGCTGGAATGTGTCAAGAGAAGGGCCACGAGGATGATCAAAGGGATGGAGCTCCTCTGCTATGAGAACAGGCTGAGAGAGTTAGAGTTGTTCAGTTTGGAGAAGAGAAGGCTCCAAGGAGACCTTTTTGTGGCCTTCCAGTATCTGAAGGGGATGTACAAAAAAAGCTGGTGAGGGATTTTTTTAGGTTTCTGGGTAGTGGTAGGACTATGGGGAATGGATTCAAGCTAGAGGAGAGAAGATTTAGATTAGACATGAGGAAGACATGAGAGTGGTGAGACACTGGAATAGGTTGCCCAGTGAGATGGTGGAAGTCGCATCCCTGGATGTTTTGAAGGCCAGGCTGGATGTAGCTCTGGGCAACCTGATCTAGTTCAAGGTGTCCCTGCTCATGGCATGGAGAAAGGACTTCAAGGATCATGTAGTTCCAGCCAACCCTGATTATTTTACTACTTTAAAGGCAATATTCAAACAAGAAGATTTAGGTTGATAAAGGATATCTACAGGAAAGCTTTATCAATGTTGGTCAGAATATTAAAAAAAAACCCAAACTTCACATGGTGATATATCTTTTCTTTTGGAACAGATTTATTAATAAAAAAGCTGAAAATAAATGTGAAAATATATTTGGGAAAATTCCTTGTGTGAAAATGTTTATCTCCTTGCAGAGGCATGCAAAATTTCTTCTCATAATACTGTGATATGTATTTCAAAGCTTTCCAGTGACAGCTGGAGCTTTTTGCAAAGAAGTTAGAGTTGCATAGGGCCCACAAAAACATGAAAGTGCATAAATTCCTTTAAGTACTCAGAGCCTTTACCGTGGTGATCTGTAACATTTGATCAGAAAAAGAAAAGTATGCCTCAAGATGGTTGTATTAAATTGTTAGATTCAGAGTGTCTTTGGATTAAAATTATCAGTATTCTTATATTTAAAGATAGTCTTAAACAATGGTATTACTTTTGGCAAAAAAAAAAAGTTTTTTTTTTAAAGTTTATTTGGTATCGTCCGTTATTATCTCAGAGTTGTTTTGAACAGTATTAAGATTTTTCATTAAATGGTTTCATGCTGCTGTTAAACTAACCCTTAAGTATGGATCTTCCTACTTTTTGTATCTTGTCTCAACATCCATTTTTGGTTCAATTAAAAGTTCATTAAATTTTTTATGTTAGAAACTTTGGATTCTAGGTTTTAGAACATTGAAGTATCTGTAGGCATACTGCAAATGGAAACCAATCTTTTCAGCACAGTGCCCTGTGATATTTTTTGTTTGCTTGCTTGCTCTATTTCTTCATTATACTAACACTTAAAAAACTGTGAATCATTTCAAGTGTTAAAAGATGGATTCTGAGGGCTTAAATTCCTGGATATTTTTAGTATTTTGCCCACTTATTAATTTTTTTTTATGCTTGTTTATATGCATTGCTCATTTGTTACCTTTATTTCATAGTTTTTAGTATCTCAGCATCTTTATCTAATTTATTGTTTTCATATTTTTAAAGGTCCCCAGGCGCATCCAATTTTTCAACTTTACCAAAGATCTCTCCCACTCTATCAAATAATTATAACAACATGAACAACAGAAAGTAAGCAATATACCTTAAAACATTTTTTAAATTCAGTCACCTCAATGTGACATAAACAAATGTTGATGTTTTATAACTCTTAGCTTAAGGATTTGTTTTGCAATATTTGGTTTGTGAATTGTTACTAGTCACTGTTTCATACAGTGTGGGCATTGTAAAGTGTGATAGCAGGAAATGAAACACAGTGAAGAATTTTGGTAGCTCTTAGTCCTTAGTAGAATGGATGCTATAAAGAATGTTAATCATTTTAAGAAATAGGGAGGTTCTTCGTTTAGAGTTTGTTGTGCTAGAAATACATTGTTGTTATTACAGTTAAATTTTATGGTGGTCAGATTTTTCCTTTTTTATGGGTGCTAAGATATTATAGCAGCATATGTGATAATCACACATAGATTTGAGACCACTGAATTATTTTAGCTATGATGGCTGTCATAATGGTTATAGCCATTGAAATGATTATTAGAAACTTCAGTGTCTTAGTGTTACAAGATTTGTGAGAGTTCAGTCTGGTAAGTGTGCTTGAACACTGCGATGAGCAGAGGCTTAGTAAAATAGAGTATCTTGGGTTTTTTTGTATTCCAAATCAGAAGCTTAATAAAGAATGGGATAAAACTCTTAAAGAGCTTTTGTATTCTAGTGGCCAACTTTGTGTGTAATCTTTTTTTGTTGTACACAACTGTAAAAAAAAATAATAAAATTGGTAACTATAGAAGAAACCAAAATTATTTCACTTTAACAGATAATCTCTCAAGTGCTTGAAACCAGAGAGCACTCATTTTTAATGCAGGCTTGGGGAAATTGAAGACACTTATTCTTACAATTCATTCAAATTTTAAAATACTTTTTCAAACATGCTTTTTGTGATCAAACCTGAAGATGATGAATATTAAAAAGGTGACATAAATATTAAATATCTTATACAATATCTTCCAGTTAAATACTGCATTTATCAGAAGTGATTTTTCCTAAGGGGTGAAGTGTCACTTGTGCCTCTACCAATTGTGAGTAGCCCCAACTCTCACTCTTAAACAGTTGAAATCCATGTATTTAACTGCAGTCTACTGTATTCTGTGTGTGAATGCATAGTTAATAAAAAGTACATTGTATCTATGACTGTGTGAAAAATTACTCGACCAGAGCTGAGGCTCCAGCTGAGAACTAATCTCTTTCCCCCATTGCTTATACAATAAACAGTTACAATGCCAAAACCAAAGCTTAAGAGTTCTTTTTTCCTAGGGAGTCTCTGTTGTAAGTCAAAGCAGCAAAGTCTCCTTCTTTTCTTTCCCCAGCCTCACCCTTTTGTAGTGGGTTTTTTGTTTGGTTTGTTTGTTTGTTTGGGTTTTTTGCCACTTTGGGGTTTTTTGGTTAGCTTCTCCCTAGTGATGCTCCAGTTATTTTTAGGAAGCACTTAGGAAACCTATTGCCAGATCTTGGAGCACTTAGAGGTAGCTTCTTCATTTGCTTAGCTGATTTTATTTTTATTTCTTCGTTTATTTTGGAGCCAGAATTACAACTTTAAAATACTGGGGTTGTTTTTTGCTTTGTTGTTGTTTGTTTGTTTATTTGATTTGAGGATTTTAAATCAAAATACATGTTTAAAATGAAGAGAGGTAAAATCCACATTAGATAAGGCATTTCCAAAGGACCAGTTCTTTAACTGCTTAACAAATATGTGACTTCACAAATGTTTACATGTTCTTTATAGTGTTATGCAGTACCAGCCATTTTCCTCTTGTAACTCAGAACACCTGGTAAGGTAGATACTTGGTGCAGAACTATATGTTTTTCCTTATAATTCAATATGCAAGTTATTGATGAGTTTTTAAAATACATATTTTTCAAATCACAAATTTATAATTATAATCTTTAGCAGTTCTTCTGTCAGAATACTTTTTCAAGATGAACTAGTTCAGTGATAGTGCATTAATTGATATTTTTCTGTGTGCTTTAAAGTACATACTGTTGCATTAATAAATTTTGGCTTCAAAAGGCAAATGGAAAGATACATCTTTGTATTTAATAGCATTATATTGTTCTGGGTTAAGACCAGTTTCTTCTTTTCTTCGTTACTTTCCTAAATAGCTACTTAATGTCGTCTTTACTTGGAACTTGTAATTATGTTTCTGCCTTATTGTCTGTTACATTGCACGTTATCTTTCATACAACAGTGAAAATATACATATGTGGCTTTCCAGGACCCATTAGCACACAAGTCACTGTGACTGTAAAAGAAATTCCAGCATTTATTTTTAAGCTCATTTTAGCTGACAAAGCTGATTTGTAAGGCAGAAAAATCAAATGAACAGGTTGTTTGTAGAAATAGCCATAAATGCTAATTTATGCAATTATAGCATAGCTGTAGAGTACAAATTATATTAAAACTGAGAAGAATCACCTTTCTTTGGGTGGTTCATGGTTCTGTAATACTTGTCTAATCCGGGAAGTGTTCTGAGTAATAGTGAGACTCAAACTGGTAAATAATAGTGTGTTGAGCTAGCCATACACTAGATAATAGAAACAGCTTGTGCATATTTTACGAGGTCCAAAGCCTTCATTTCTATAAATGTGAGTTTGCATTTGATGGAACAGAGGATTCCATATAATTGATCATTGATGTTCTTTTGCCTTTACAGGTGATCTTGTTGAAAGAATAACATAGGAAGATTAGCATAATATGTGTTAGTGGATTCAGAAAAGCAGGGAGAGACACGCATCTTTTAGGTCTTACTGGAGTTTCTGTTCATTGCTGTTACAAAGCAATACATATCACATGGTATTTTTTAAAATTGTGTGGGATGGGGATTAAAAACAGTTGAGCAGGGTTTTCCTTGGGTAATCAAGTGAAAATTTATTTTGTTTTCTTCATTTATAATCATTGTTCCATCTCATAAAATGTCCTGCTTCATCATTTAGTAGTGTCAGCTTGTAAGAGGGTGGCAAGCTTTCTTCATGTGCTTGGTATATTTCAATAAGCTTACTTCAAGAAGTATAAATGTTAATTACATCACCTGTAGAAGCAGATTATTCATGTTTCACTGAAAGAGGCAAACATTGTAAGGAACATGGTTCCTTTATTTAAAAAATGTTTAAATAGATTATAAATGTTGTCTTTTGCTGTCTAGGTGATGATCATGAACAGAAACAAAGACAATAGTCTTTGTGTAATGACATGGGCCTCTCCTGCTGCCTCAAGTATCTCTAAAATTTGATGGAACCCAGTTATGGGTTTGTTAAAGTGGCTGGTCAAAAACACACACTGGTAGTGCATTAAAATGGTTGAAATATTACAGAGCTCAGTAAGTCTTCCAGACTTAATTTTCTGGGCTCATTCTTGCATTTCAAATTCCCTTTGCAGCCCCTCTGTTGATTTATGGCACTTTACTGTCAAATTGTGCCCTATTCAAAGTTAATTATGTTTTTCCAAACTTCTCTCTTCCAAATCTATGCTTCCTAGAACTGCAGCTGCTTGTTTAAGGCCAGTTTAAAAGAGGCCTTGAGCGACCTGTTCTAGTGGGAGGTGTCCCTGCCTATGGCAGGGAGTTGGAACTAAATGATCTTTGAGGTCACTTGCAACCTAAACCATTCTTTTCTACACAGTGAGTGCTCTGGGTTCATCATCAGCTTTTTTGAGGCTTAAAGGCAGGATACAGTAATTTCAAATATGGTACAACTCAAATTTTTTAGATTTACAGATAATCACATCTCATTTTTAAACTTCCCTTTACCATTTTCACTACATCAAGATCCTTCTCTAGGTGTCCAAGGATCTGAAGATAGCATTTTTTTTAAAAGTCTTGCCTTATTTGCTGTGCAGCACTTTCTTCTAAGAGCCATCAGTGTTTGCCTTATGTTATTGCCTTTACATGACCACCACTTTCAAATACTACCCCTCTCCTTTTCCATGCATTGTTCCTTCATTATGGGCAGTTTGCTAAAAGTTCTGCAGAAAAAGTAGGTGGAAGTTGGGGACACAGAGTCCTAAGTTGCATTTTCTAGGGCATTTCTATTTAAAATTTATGTAGACTTGCTTTGCATCTGTACTCGCTATCTATTGCTGACTTCTAATAATTTTTTTTTTTTTTTTTCAGTTTCAAAAGTATAAAAAGCAGAGGCGTGATATAATTAAAAAGAATTCTTCCTGAAAAAAAAAAGTAGTGCTCATAAAGGCCTGAGAAAGCTGTAGAGGGACATCTCCTAGTCTCCTGCACGTAGTAGGCACTGTATTTTGCCAGACATGTTTTGATTATGGGACCCTGGGAAAAAAATCTATTAATAGACCTGACTCATGAGATGCGATAACCATATTCTCTAAACCCCACAAATGTAATTCTGTGGGCCAGTATAGAAGATGAAAGAGCTCAGAAATGGCTTTCCTCTTTAAAAAGTAAAGCAACAGTTTGTTGCTTAGAGTAAACCAATACTGGGGGTCTATCTGCATTACTATTACCTTGAATTGCGTTATCATGATAAATAAAACTTAGCTAATTTGAGGAAATCTTAAACCACGACACACATTAATGCACTACAGCCTAAAGACACCAGTTGTATTTCCAGCTTTCTAGTGTCTTGCCTAAGGTTACAGTTTGTGAAAGAGTGAAAGCTACAAAGAAGGAAAAAGAAGGGCAGTCAAAATCCCCAGGAAAACTACATTCAGTCTCTTTATTTACTCCTACATTTCCTAAATTTCCAAAAGGTATTTCTCTTCTGTTAACCCTGGGAGATGTGTAATCTTTGAGTCAGGTGAGGAAAGCAGCAGTAAACAAGCAGAGCTTACTTTGTGCCCTGTACGTATTAATTTCTGTCACTGCTGTGCACTGGTGAGCTATAGAGGTGATTGGTTATACTGCCGAGGCTGCATTAGCATCNTTTTTTTTTTTTTTTTTTTTTTTTTTTTCTGGGGGAATAAAGGTTTGTCAACTTAAGGGAACTGGGGTTGATTGCATTAGCTGGACTGGAGCTGCAGAGGGAAGTGAAAGGTAATTTTCCATGGGGATCTGTCATGCATGGGTGAACCAGGAACCAAAGGCAGGAAAGGATTGAAGGGTATATGGGAAGCAAGCTTGAAGGGTATATGGGCCCCAGAGTTCAAAAAGTACCTTGTGTAAACTAGAGTGAAGCATTTAAATTCTTACTAAGCAGAATGAATAAAACTAACTTTACAGGGTTTTTTTCATGGAGAATGACCAGTAAACACAAAGCCACTTAGCTAGTCTGGCGGCAAGCCAGATAGTAGAGAAATGTTTATGTATGGAATAGGGAAGGATGGAAAGACAACTATTAATAAGAAATTATCAGATGCAAAAGTTTGAGAACAGCAATTTTGTGGACAGGAGCTATAAACTGCATAGATTTCTGAGGACATGGATAGAGGGAGAAATTTTCTTCAGCTTCTGTTCAAAATTTTCAGTAACTCTTGTGATTTAAAACAAAAAAAAACTGTTGTTCATGAGAAGGGAGCAGTTGTGTCCTGAGGGAGTAGTTGGATGTAAAGAGTGTGATACTGTGCAGGAATAATGACTGGAGGATTGGACACTTGCATCCTCAGTCTGTTACAGTTATAAATCTCAGTTACTTATCAGGATTGCACTGCATATTTTTCCTTATCATTTTTAGCAACTGAATTTCAGATTTTTCAAGTTGCTTCTAATTTGAATAATGTTTAGTGACTGTGGAAATCGTCTTCAGCTTTAGCGAAAGCTACTGTCATGCAGATTTCACTATTTTAAGAAAGACTTTAACCTTTTTGTAATGTCTGTAATAATATAAGGCATTCTCTTAAAACGTTCTCTTGCCTTGATAGTGTTCTCGAATGTGCTTATTTTACTGTTTTGAGGGTTATTCTATATTTAGTACTTGCATGATTTCATCTGGAAATAAATTGCTTTAAATCTTACTATTTTACCTGTTTCAGTCTTCTCCAGTTTCTCCAAACAGATGCATCATAGAGATTGTAATGAAGTTGTTGCAAGGCGTTTTGCGCATTTTACCTCAAGGCTTTCCTGCATTTACATGCTGGATTGTGCTGTCCTAGCAGGGAAGCTATAAATAGATTCCCTGATGCAGTGAGGCAGTTATGCCACAGTGGCCTTGGAAATCTCAGCTTTCACCTGTAACTCTACATTCCCATTCCCATTCCCACCGACCTTACTTGCAGTAGCAGGATGCAAAAGAGACGTAAATGATTGATTGCTGCTGGTGGTGTCTAAAGTCTGAGTGTATTAAATTTGATGGAGCAATGAAGAATAGAGTAAACTGTGAAGCTCCTCCTGTCAAAAAGGGGTAGGGATATAATAATTACCTTTATTGCAGTACATTAGATTTTGGTTGCTTGCGCAGGTGACTTTTAAACTGAAATTAACCTTATTACCAATGTTAAATATTTCTTTAAAATCCTTTCTCGTTTGCAGAAGTTGCTTTAACATTTTTAATCATTTAAGTTTATGAAGTACTTTTATGTATCAAAATACTGTAGAATGTGTGTTTAAATTGTGAAATATGTTTTGGGTTTTTTACAGTGTGAAAAATTCAAACTATTGCCTCCCATCATATACTGCTTATAAGAATTATGATTACTCAGAGCCAGGAAGACATAATGAGCAGCCAGGCCTGTGTGGCCTGAGCAACTTGGGGAATACATGTTTCATGAATTCAGCAATTCAGGTATGTACTTTAGAATAAAATTATCTTGATTTATTACTTGGATACCGATATCTTGTTATATTTTGTTGTGTTTGGAAACTAAGGCACTCCTTTAAGTAGCAGGATAGAATTCAGGAAATGATACGTTTATACTGGTATACTAGAAAAATTGATTTGCATAGCTGCAGTCATTGTTTCCCCTGTTTCTGCAAAGTAATCACTGTCAGTAAGAGGTTCAACCTGTATTCTAGTTGAGTGAGCCCTTAAGTGGGATTCTTTGCTTTTTGTAATACTTACCATATCATGGCAAGTACTTTTTCGAGTTGTGCTTGAGTAGAGATTATAATGCTTAAGTGTCAAAAAGTAGATGAATGCTAGATTACTGGGCATTTATTTCTGACTAATCACCATGTACACTTCATGTGCAGGTTAACATGCAGGGAACCTTTGAACTTTTTTCCCCTTCACCTTTGACAAGGTGCTGTTTCATAGAATAGAATCACAGGATGAGAGATCGAGTCCAAACCCCCTGACAGAGCAGGACTGTAACCTAGCTCACATCATAGAGAAACACATTCAAACAGGCCTTGAAAGTCTCCAGAGGAGGAGACTCCACAGCCTCTATGGGGAGCCTATTCCAGTGTTCTGTGACCCTTCCCCTTGGTAAATCCATGCTGACTGCTCCTGATAATCTTCTCTTCCAAGTGCCTTGAGATGCCCTCCAGAAGGAGCAGCTCCGTCACTTTTCCAGGGATGGAGGTGAGGCTGATTGGTTGATAGTCCCTGGAAACTCTTTCTTGCCCTTTCTGAAGACTAGAGTGGCATTGGCTCTCCTCCAGTCCTCAGGCACCTCTCCTGTCTGCCACGATTCTGTAAAGATGATAGACAGTGGCAGAGCAATAACATCAGTCAGTTCTCCCAGCACTCTTGGGTGTATCTCATGAGGGCCCACGGACTTGTGAATGTTCAATTTGTGTAATTGATCCTTAACCCAGAGTGCACTGACCAGTGGGGAGCATTCCCTCCTCCAGGCTTCCTCTCCTTCATCCAGGGTCTGGAGTACATAAAGGAGTTCAGACTGAAGCAAAGCAGGCATTCAGCAGCTCTGCCTTGTCTGCATCCTCAGTTCTCAGGGCTGCCTCCTCATTCAGCAGTCGCCCCACAGCTTCCCTGTTCTTCCTTTTCCTACTGATAGATTTGAAGAAGCTCTTCTTGTTCTCTTTTACTTCCTTTGCCAGCTTCAGTCCCAAGCGGGCTTTGGCCTTCCTTGTTGCCCTCCTCCATGCCCTGACAACTACTCTATAGTTCTCCCAAGTGACAAATCCCTTCTTCCATGAATTGTAAGTTTCTTTCTTCCCTGAGATTTCCTTCAGGAGCTCCTTGTGCAGCCATGCAGGTCTCCTAGCACGCCTACCCGATTTTTTACGCAGGGGAACACACCTAGCTTGGGCTTGGAGGAAGTGATATTTAAGAATTAACCAACTTTCTTGATCTCCTTTACCCTCTAGGGCCTTAGCCCATGGGATTTCTGCAAGCATGTCTGAAGAGCACAAAGTTAGCTCTGCAGAAAGCCAGGGTTGTAATCCTGCTTGTTATTCTGATTCTACCTGGTAGAATACTAAACTCCGCTATGTCATGATCACTGTCCCTAAGGCTGTTCCTGACCTTAATGTCCTCAACCAGTCCCTCTTTATTAGTTAATACAAGGTCCAGCAGTGCACCTCTCCTTGTTGGTTCCTCCACTGCCTACACCAAGAAGTTATCCTTGATACACTGCATAGAATTGTCAGGGTTGGAAAGGGACCTCAAGGATCATCTGGTTCCAACCCTCCCTACATCAACTTCCCCTACATCAGGTTGCTCAGAGCCCCATCCAGCTTGGTCTTAAAAATACCCAGGGATGGGGCTTCCACCACTTCCCTGGACAACCTGTTCCGGTGTCTCACCACCCTCATGGTGAAGAACTTCTTCCTAACATCCAATCTGAATCTACTCACAGTTTTGCTCCATTCCTCCTAGTCTTATCACTAGCTGACACACTAAAAAGTCCCTCACCCAGTATCTGAAGTGGCCTACAAGAAAAGTGAAGGCCACAATAAGGTTTCCTCAGATACTTCTCTTCTCCAGACTGATTATTCCAAACTCTCTTAGTCTGTCTTCATAGGAGAGGTTTCATTGATGAGATATTTTAAAGAGATTTAGTAGCTTGATTCTTGCTATGATTGCAAAAGAAACATTAGTATTTCTGGTATTACTTTTAGTGTCCTACATGGAGAGACCTGAGACTGTTCAGCCTGGAGATGAGAAGGCCCCAAAGTGATCTTATTAATGTGTGTAAATAACTCATAGGAGGAAATAAAGATGAAGCCAGATCCTTCTTTGTGCTGTCCACTGAAAGAAAAAGCTGTGAGCACTAACTGAAGCACAGGCAGTTCAATTTCTCACATTTAAATTCTGTTTTACCGTGAGGGTTATCAAACAATGGAATGGGGTTTCCGAGGAGGCTATGGAGCCTCCATTCTTGGAGATGCTCAAAACCCAACTGGACATAATCCCAAGTAGTCTACTCTAGCTGACTCTTCTTGGAGCATGTGGCTTACACTAGACAACCTCCAGAGGTGCCTTCATTTGCCTAAACTAACTTACTTATCTTCTTAAGGAGTTTTCCTTCACAGTCATGGCAACACAAGGTCATTTATCAGGGTACATTAGTTGTTTTATAAACAAAAGAGTTTGCTGTAGAGTTCAATGCTCTGAAACGGTTTTGAATTTTACTCATATTCTATTCCATGATACAGATTTTTCAGATTCTTCCGACAGAGTATTGCATGTATCTATACTTAATTTACTTCAGGACTAACATCTCAGGCTTCATTTTTATTACTAAGAACTAAAATATCTGTTTTTTACAGTAAAGGTAAAAGGGAGCTTGTGGGCTTTGTTAAACATATTATTATGCATGTTTGAACCCATATCAGGGAAAAAAAACCCCAAGCATTTGGTATTTACATGGCTATGTTCTGAGCTGAAAACAATTAGAAAATTGTGAATCTCCTGAAGCGTTGCTGCCACCTGTAGATGTTTGCTAAGTACTGCTTTGCGTTTTGTGTAGGATAGCAGTGACATAGAGCTCTGTAGGAAATGTTTTGGTTGGTTGGGTTTTTTTTTGCCATGAAAACCTGAGAGATCACAAAGTTTTCATGTTTTCATAAAAAAATAGGATATGTACGGAGCTTAATGTTTTAATTAAAAACATTTTTTCTTTTTTTCCCAAGTTTTCTCTTCTTTGTTTTCTTTAACATCAGCATGATGATATGCACTGGACTTTTGAACAACAGCTGTTGAGAGTTTTGCAGTGGGGTTTTTCAACAGTTTTCTCTCTTCAGAAATCTGATTCATATTCTCTCTGCGGTCACTTGTGGCTACAAGTTGATCCATAAAAACAGAACTCTTTCACTGAAACCTGAAGTGATTACATTTCTGGTGCTCTGTTTCAGTTGCCATAGGTGTAGGAAGTTTGAGTTAAGGGGTGTATTACCTTTTCACCATGTCTGACACTAGGATAGACAGCTGTAAAGTAATTCACTTTTTACCCTTTTACTTGGATCTTTCTATCAGCCAGTCAGCTTTATCCAGTTCAATCTGGAAAACCTCAAACAGGGCTGCACAGCCTCTCGCTCTCCACTGCTTGACTGTTTTTACAGTGAAAACTATATTTTTACTTACTTTTTGAACCTCCCATTTAAACTTAAACCCATTGTTTCCTGTCCTCCCCCTACACACCAGTGTGAAGAGCTTGTTCCCATCTTCTTAAATTCCCTGTGGGTACTAGAAGGCTGCTGTTGGATTTCTCTGAAACAGTCTGTTAAGCAGGCTGAACAAGCCCTGATGCTTCAGTCTACAGTGGTTTAACACAGCCTGCTTTCCCAACCCCCTCCTCTCTCCACACAGACAGGAGGGAAAGCAACAAAAAAACCCTCTGGGTTGACATAATGAGTTTTACTGTAAAGGAGACAATAACAGTGCACAGTTACCTTAGCCTGCTTGCAGAAGAGCACACCAAAATGCAGAAACAGCAGCATAAACCTGCAACCTACCCACAGCCAACCCAGTGGAAAAAGCCAACCCCTGAAACTGAAGGCAGCAACTGGAGCAGGAAGCCTCTCGTTTTACAGTTTGAACTTCAAGCCCCATCATACTTTGTTCCAGTCAGCACTTTCATTTTAAAGCTAGCATGATGCGGCATGGTATGAATATCAGCAGCAGATTCAACTCAAGCCATGACACACAGTCTTTTCTCACAGGCCCCTACAACTCCCTGTCCACTGACTGTCTTGGTGACACTCTTTCTTGATTAATTTTACTTTGTTTTACATAGTCTTTGCAAACTGATGAAAGAGTTTCCCATATTCAAATTACGTGGATTTAGAGAAGTAATGTGTGGCTTTTTTTTTTTTTTTTTTACTTAGATTAAAGTTTCCTAGGACAAGCTCTGTCCTAGACAAATCATAGTCTAGTATTGGAAATACAGTATTCCAGGCAGCCACATACAGATAGATAGATAGATAAGGCACTAAGAATAACTATTCATTGTTCATTTTCTTTTGTATTTTAATGCCTTACACACCCTAATAGGTAGAACTGTGGTCTCTGACTAGTAGACTATATGTGTGTCTTCACAGGTGATTAGGTCTCTTTTTTGACTCAACTGTTTAGAACTCTCCTGGGATGTTTGTATTCATGTCTATATATCTCTGCAATACATGCAGTCATGCACAATACAGTTGATACAGAATCTCAGTATTATTGAGGCTGGAATAGACCTCAGAGATCATCAAGTCCAGCCTATGACCTAACACCACCACATTGACTAGACCATGTCACTAAGTGCCACATAAAATCTTTCTGTAAACACCTCCAGGAACTGTGACTCCACCACCTCACTGGGCAGTTCATTGCAGTGTCCAATTACCCTTTATGTGAGAAAGTGCTTCCTAACATCCAACCTAAACTTCACTTGGTACAGCTTTAGGCCATGAGGAAGATGTATGAAGCATTATTTCATCCAGTTGCATTGTTTAATTGTTTTGGAGGTTGATTATGATCACTTGCTATTACATAAGTAGTTGTTATCTGTAGATGCTTTGCTACAGAATTTTTTTTTTCCCAAATAATTGATAGTAATGTGGAACTATGGTTTCAGTATTTAACCTTTGTCATGTTGAAGATCAATCTTCCTCTTTGGTGGTCTGTCTCAGAGTTGACCTTGGAGTTCTACATTCTGTTCTATCTTTTCTCATGGTTATTTAGCTAAAAGACCAGTTTGGTTTCAGAGAGCAAGCACTTTGCAGAAGTTTTCTTGCTTAAAGAAAATTTGTGGAGACTGCAGTATCTGAAATGAAATTAAATTCTGTTACCTTTTTAGTTCACAAAAGCTTTTCTATATTTTGACTATATTTGTTTGGGGTTTTTTTGTTATCTTCACCTGTCTGTATTATTTGTTAGTTTACCTATGTCTGTGTTTTAAAACAAAAAACTCCAAACCACTAGATGAAACAGGATGCATTAATCTGAGGACTTTGTTGTCTAGTAGATTGTCTTGGTTCTCAAAGGGGTTGTGTTTAGGTTTGGTATGGTGTTTTAGTTTGTGGGATGTTTGTTTTGGTTTTTTGAGAGATTAAGTTGTTTGTTTGGGTTTTGTTTGTTTGTCTTTGAAATTGTTGTTGTTTCTATTGATGCTTTCCATAAGGCTTCCTTGATAGCCTAGCATATCACATTATGAGAAAATCTAATCTTGGATTTATTTCAAATTGACTTCTAGATGCTGTTTTCCCTGTGACTTTAACCATGGTCTTAAATAGTTCTCCGTTGTCAGCCTTTTAAATCTGTATAAATGCTTGTAATTGTTTAGTTTTAAATGGTGAGTGAGTATGTAGCCAACTGCATTAGTCCCTTTAGCACTACTCTTGTAAAATCACTAATATTTTAAAAGCAAATGTCAGCTCTGTATCAAGAAATTGCCATAGTCAGGTAGATACTCATGCATTCCAGTACTGACATCAGTATCCTTATGTTGTAATGTGGAAATTGTTACAAGGAAAAAGGGAAATTATCTGTCATTAATCTTCTGGACTTACTGTGTACAAATATAAATTAATATTCTAAGAAAATGGCAAAACTTAATTTTTCAGGTGAAAATTAGAAAAAATATAAGGATTTTTAATTAAACAGTACAATATCAGCACATTGCCTAGTGCTCAACTAAGAACCTATAGAAAAATTCACTTCTTTTTTTCATTTCTTTTTCTGGATATTCCTCACATTATACTTACAAGTTGAACTGGTTTGGTCTCCTAAACCAGGCAAAAATAATACAGAAGGAGGGTGAGGAGGAAAATGTGTTTTTCACAGGTTAGTGAGATGAGTGTTGTTTGTTGTGCAATCAGAAGAGGATCAACAGAGAACAGACAAGACTTCTTTGAGCAGTAGGATTTATTATGCAATTTTACCTGAAGTGCAGTTTTACTTATAGTTGGTTTGTATAGTATGGTTTGCAGTGTATTATTTCTGGTTATCTGGTGGAGTTTAGGAGTCCATCTCTTCATTCAGGTTGATGCTAGAAGTAATCTCAAAACTCTTGAGCATTTCTGTATGGGTTTGAGAGGCCAAGTGTTTCCTCTTAGTTACTTGAACAAGTTCAGAAATGGCAACAAAAAGAAGGCTCTGAAGAGACTTTATTGTGGTGTTCCAGTATCTGAAAGGGGCCTACAAAAAAAACTGGTGAGGGACCTTTTAAGGTACTGGATAGTGATAGGACGTGGGGGAAAAGATCCAAGCTAGAGGAGGATAGTTAGGAAGAAGTTCTTCACCATGAGGGTGGTGAGACACTGGAACAGGCTTCCCAGAGAAGTGGTAGAAGCCCAATCCCTGGAGGTTTTTAAAGGCCAGACTGGGTGTGACTCTGGGCAACCTGATCTAGTGAAAAGTGTCCCTACCCATGGCAGAGGAGTTGGAACTAGATGATCCTTGAGGTCCCTTCCAACCATGACAGTTCTGTGATCTGTGAGGGGAGGCTTGGAATCACCACTACTAGGAATAAAAGCTCTTTGATCTGAAGCAAAAGAAAAAGGACAAAGAAAAACAACCTTCAGTGTTCGAGAACCTGCTGCCTGTGATGAGAAGAATTATTTTTTTGCAGTATTGACATCTCTTGAAAGCTTTAGGTGAGAAGGGAGTCAGAGAAAGAAGTGCAATATAGCTGTGAAACTCAGCTCTCTACAGTGTGTAATTTGTAATATTGTTCAGGTGTGATATCCAGAAATAAGAATATAATTTCTTTGTCCCATTCAATAAATTTGTATTTCTTTCAGTCTCAACTGTTAACACTACTGTGTTAGATGCATGGTGCTAAAAATTTTGTCTTGTCCTTGTTTGCAGAGGCAGGTGAGACTGACAAAATTGGCTAAAAAGGCTAGTGAGGGGTCCTGATGATAAGTCTTGTGAGAAACAGCTGAGGGAACTGGGGTTGTTCAGCCTGGAGAAGAGGAGTCTGACAAGAGACCTTACTGTTCTCTACAACTGTCTGAAAGGAGGTTGTAGTGAGGTAGAGGCTCGCCTATTCTCCCAGGTATCAAGAGATGGGATGAGAAGAAATGAACCCAAGTTGCACCAGGAGAGGTTTAGATTAGAGATGAGAAAAAGATTCTTCATTGGAAGGGTCATCAGGCACTGGAACAGGCTGCCCGATGAAGTTGTGAAGTCACCATCCCTGGAGGATGGAGTAGCTTAGGGATATGGTCTAACAGTTGTCTACAGGTAGATATTAGGTTATTATGGTTGGACTCAGTGATCTTAAGGTCTTTTCCACCCGGAGAGTTCTATGGTTCACTGAAATATTTAACCTTCCTTGGAATCTTTAATATAGGAAAGAATGCAGAAAAACTTACAATACTTAATGCAGATGTTTTTTCTAAATGTGTATCCTATGGTATAGCATAGGGATTGTTTCCAAGGGATGGAGAAGGTTCGGTTTAAGTGACCATGAGGAGTAGAACACAAAACTTCAAAATAGTTTCCTAAAATTGTAAATCATACTTCAGTGATTACATCCTGCTGTCTTTAAGTGCTGACAGAAAAGGCGAACTGGTACTGGCAGTAAGCCATGATCTCTGTCTAAACCAAGGCCCTTGCTTCCTTCAACTAATTTCAACTCTAAACAGCTTCACAAAATTTAAAAGCTCATAGGAAGGGCTGCACCAATTCAGATTCAAGGTCTTGTTCATCTGGCACAGATTTGTCTGCAACATCATCCATAAGCATATGCCTAGGAAGACACGGAAAAGGGCAAACATCTTCACATTCCTTTACTTCCCACTTGTGCCAGAAAAAAAAATCTCAGTTTTCAACTATGTTCTACTTGCATGTTGTTGTGAATTGCTGTAATGTAATTTAATAAACCTTACTGGTGCTCTGCTCCAGGTGCCTATGCAGTCTCTCTTGGAGGCTCTGTAAACTTTGTGCATCTATAAAAGCTTTCAGCAAAGAGTTTCATAAAGCTACTATCCATACATCAACAACCACCTTCTTTTGTTTGTCAATACAAATTGAGTTGTTGTTGGCTGGCCTACTGTGTCTAATAAATTCTCACAAAACTTTTGAAAAATATTACCTGTGCAGAACTTCTAATAACAGCTGCAGCCAGTATTGGTTTAAAACCACATTTGTTTCTGGAAAATACCTTTTCTTGGTTTTTTTGGGGATGTGGGTGTTGTTGGTTGTTTCTTTTTTCTTGCAGGCACTAGGTACTACAGTTTGAAGTATTTAACAAAGTTCAAACCTTGGGATAGTATTAATTCAAATCACTGTTGTAAAAATTCTGTTTCTGTTTACAGTGTCTGAGCAACACACCGCCCCTTACAGAATACTTCCTCAATGATAAATACCAAGAAGAGCTGAATTTTGACAATCCTTTAGGAATGAGAGGTGAAATAGCCAAATCTTATGCGGAGCTTATCAAGCAGATGTGGTCAGGAAAGTACAGCTATGTTACCCCAAGAGCTTTTAAGGTCAGTAGGAAATTTAACTTGAATGTACATTGTCAATTTTGCTTTTCTAGTTGAAAGAGACAAAACTTAAGGAAATATACAAGAATAAGAATTTGAAGTAACAGTCATCAGTATGCAGTCTGTTCATTTAACTGTTGAAACACTTGAATGTATATTTAAATAAATGTCAACTGTCCTTGTGCTTTGAGAATTAATTTTGGCTTCCTCTACCCACTGAAGTTTCTCTTTTGTACTTCTACAAGTTTAACCTTTGAAACTTGTAGCATCTTGGAATTGTCTATTCTTTATAACAATTAAGTACCAGAAGTATTTGTGGGTTTGTTTGGTTTTTTAGACACAAGTGGGACGATTTGCACCACAGTTTTCTGGTTATCAGCAACAAGATTGTCAAGAGCTACTGGCATTTCTCTTGGATGGATTACATGAGGATCTGAATCGAATTAGGAAAAAGCCTTACATTCAGTTAAAGGATGCAGATGGGAGACCAGACAAGGTAAAGGTTTTGGTGTTGATCTTCTCCATTTCAGTCACAGCTATACATAACAGGATTTGTTTGTGACTGCATGGAAAGTTTGGGGCACTGCATATTGCTTTTTCTGGAAGATAGTTGCAGAAAATAAGCCAAGAGTTTAAAATGGAGATTGTGTTTAAGTGCTGGTGTAAACTTCTGTTTATTTGAGACTGGTAGGGTGTTAAGGCTTTGTTAAGACCTTTTTGTTCAATTTAGTGCTGAGTTCAGTTGGAAAAATAATTTTCCTTCTGTTAATTTTTAAATTTTTATGTCTACGGCATTCAGTATTATCTCTCTACAGTAGTTTTACTTTACGGGAAACTCGTCTTGCATTGAGTTACAAGCATATAAATAATACATAATTTCTTTTGTCATGAGTTACATCAGATGGCAATTTTGGTTATTTTTGCTATTTTTTTTTCTTGCCCTAAGCCACCTGAAGTCTCTCTCAAACTGTGTAATACAATTGACAGAATCTCTGTCCTGGGAAAAGCATACATCTTTTAACCTGTAATTCTAATAGTAGTAACATATTTTAGAGGGTCCTTTGGAGTGAGATCTCTAAGTGGTAATTGAGCATCTTCTATCTATCAAGTACTCATAATTCTCATTAATTTCCTGCTACTTCATTGTAACCCAGGTTGTGCTTTAATTGCAGGTGGTTGCTGAGGAAGCCTGGGAAAACCATTTAAAAAGAAATGATTCCATCATCGTAGATATATTTCATGGCCTTTTTAAATCCACCCTAGTTTGTCCTGAATGTGCTAAGATATCTGTAACCTTTGATCCCTTTTGTTACTTAACACTTCCATTACCCATGAAAAAAGAACGCTCTTTGGAAGTTTACTTAGTTAGAATGGATCCACTTGCAAAGCCTATGCAGGTAAGCTTTATGGGCAAAACTCTTGATTCATGTGGCATTAACAATGAACCTGAGTTCCTTTGGGATTTTATTACTTGTAAGTACAATAAACAAATCCAACAAGTTTTACTTATCTAGCATGTGTTCTGAAAGTCACAGCTGCAAAGCCAATTGCCAATATCCTCCTTAAAAATGAGGATATTGGCAATTTTTTATGGTTTTGTTAATAAGGCTTCATAATCTTTAAAGTGCATGCCGCCCTTTTTTAATTTTGGTGTTGCTGTAATTAATTTTTATGGTTACAAAAAAATTATATGCTTAATCCAGCCATAGTTCCTTAGGTTCTTAGCCTCAAAAGGCAAATAAGTGGCTAAAATACCCCATGGCTAAATATATTAGGTAGTTCTGAAGTCTTCTCTGCTATCGCTTTTAATAGTCAAAAGAGAAAAATTTAGATAAGATTTCATTGTAAAGAATCTTTTGCATTCTTTTGCATTTTTAGAGAGGTTGGCATTCTACACCTTAAAATGACATGAAGCAGTGTGCATAGGTTTTGGTAACAAAACCATATTAAATGGTTCTAGCTGTACCTTATGGGGTAAGTGAGGACAGGTGAAATAAAAATGACAAGGCTGTTAGGCAGACATGAAAAAAAGCTTTAACACTTGAAATCAGAGTACTGTAAGAAGGAAAGTAAGGGAAAAAAGGTGTTCTTAAAGATAATATTCAGTTAGGGAAGTCAAAGGGACATGCATTAACTAGTGTGAGATGAGCCTTCTAGAAACTTAATTATTTGTGAGAACAGCTTTTGCACAAGAGCTACTCAATAGTTGAAGATGACCATGTATGACATGTAAGATGTTTGTGAGGAACGAAAAGAGTTTGGAAAGAGTACAAGTTCAGTAGAGATTTTATGAGTCTGTCTACATAAGTCTTATAGTTATTTACTGAACACATGCTGCACTTGGCAATTAGTTACAAAGTTACAAAGACTCTTGTGTGGATTTTCACTACAAACTGCAGGTGTACTGCACTAAGGGATGCCACAAAGAGGTTTCCTTTGACTGTTAATCATCAGGTTCTTTCGCTGCATATGAAATTTGAAATCAGTCTTTATCCATTGCTTCCCATGTGTTTAAGGTCGTTCAGATGTGGTGCTTAGGGATATGGTTTAAGGTGAATCTTGTAGAGTAGGTTGGACTTGGTGATCCTGAGGGTATTTTCCAACCTGGATGTTTCTCTGATTCTGTACCATTGTGGTTTTTTTGTTGGTTTTTTTTTTCCTTTTTCCCATTAATACTTTATAAACAACTTGTTTTGTATTCCAGATTTAAGAATCTAGTCAACAGCATGTGTACAAGTTGTTTGGTTGGTTGTTTTCTCTTTCATATTTGTCTTTGAAGAAATTAAAGTGACATTTTTATTTTTTAGTACAAAGTAGTTGTTCCTAAAATTGGAAATATAATGGATCTTTGTACAGCACTGTCGGCTTTGTCTGGTGTTGCTGCAGATAAGGTAAGACTGATCTCTTAAATGAAGCACAACGAACATTTTAAAATGTGTTAACCTCATATAATGATATATATACTCCATTTTCTTTTTAGATGATTGTTACTGATATATACAATCACAGATTCCACAGGATATTTGGCATGGATGAAAATCTAAGTAGTATTATGGAACGCGATGACATTTATATGTAAGTATAGATAACATTCTTCATGTCTTTGCTTCTTGTTCAGTTATTTGCAAAAAATTAAAGTGTAGACATATTATAAAGCCAGATCCTTGGGGTTTCATTACTTTTTTTCTTTCCCTTTATGGCCTTTCAAATGACAATTGTCTTTTATATTTGTGTTTGTTTTCCTTTTAGATTTGAAATTGCTATCAATAGAACAGAAGATACAGAACAAGTTATAATTCCCGTTTGTTTAAGGGAAAAATGCAGGCACAGTAGCTACAGCCATAGTGGTTCTTCACTGTTTGGTCAACCTTTTCTCATAGCAGTGCCTAGAAACAATACTGAAGATAAACTGTATAACCTGCTACTGCTAAGAATGTGGTAAGGTTATTTCAAGAAAAAACTGTATGTTATGAATTATGCTAATAGCTGGAATCAGTCAATGGTTATGTTTACCTGCGTTTGCTAAAATCCTGGTTAGATTTGAGTACTCAGTCTTTTATTTACTTTTTGTTAACTATATTGAATCTACAATCTTAGCCACTAGGTATCCTGAGCCAACCTGGGAAGCAGGGGAGGTAATGCTACAATTAAAAATTCCCTCAGAGTAAATTGAAGCTGACACCAAACAGCTGATGAGTTGGGTTTACTAGATTGGACCAGAGCAAAAGGGAAAAGCAGAGAAGGAGAGAGAGAGATAAGGCACACAAAAAGAAAGATATCACCACTCCTTGGATCCAGTGGTGGCACAGAGTTCCTATTCTTGGTAGTTGGTGTACATCCCAGCAGGGTCCAGAGGAGGGCTATGAAAATGATCAGCAGGTTGGAGCACTTCTTCTACAAAGAGAGACTGAGTGAGCTGAAGTTGTTCAGCCTGGAGAAGAGGAGGCTCTGGGAGACCTAATAGCAGCCTTCCAGTACCTGAAGGGGGCCTACAAGGAGAGACTGTTTACAAAGGCCTGTGGTGACAGGATTACAGGATCACAGGATGTCAAGGGTTGGAAGGGGCCCAAAGAGGTCATCAAGTCCAACCCCCCTGCCAGAGCAGAACCATACAATCTAGCACAGATCACAAGTACACGTCGGGATGGGCCTTGAAAGTATCCAGAGAAGGAGACTCCACAGCCTCTCTTGGGAGCCTGTTCCGGTGCTCTGTTATCCTTGCAGTAAAGAAGTTCCCCGTTGTGTTCAGGTGGAACTTCTTGTGCTGTAACTGACACCCATTACTCCTTGTCCTTTCACAGGGAGCAAGTGAGAAGAGCCTGTTTTCCCCCTCCCCTGATTTATCAAATCCCCTCTGTCTTCTCTTTTCCAGACTAAGAAGTCCCAGTTCCCTCAGCTTCTCCTCATAAGGCAGTGCTCCAGTCCCTTAGTTATCCTTATAGCCCTCCACTGGACCCTCTTCAGCAGATCCCTGCCACTCTTAAACTGGGGAGCTCAAAACTGAACACAGTACTCAAGATGGGGTCTCACCAGGGCAGAGTAGAGGGGGAGGAGAACCTCCTTTGATCCGCTGGACACACTCTTCTTAATACACCCCAGGATCCCATTGGCCTTTTTGGCCACATTGGTCTCCCATGGATAGCTTGTTATCCAACAAGACTCTCAGGTCCCTCTCCACAGGTCTGCTCTCCAGCAGATCACCTCCCAGCCTGTACTGGTGCAGTTTATTATTCTTCCCCAGGTGCAGGATTCTGCACTTGTCCTTGTTGAACCTCATTTGGTTCCTCTGTGCCCAGCTCTCCAGTCTGTCCAAGTCTTGCTGCATGGCTGCACAGCCGTCAGCTGTTTCAGCCAAGCCTCCCAGTATGGTGTCATCAGCAACTTGCTGAGCAGACTCTGTCCCCTCATCAATATCATTGATGAAGGTGTTGAACAGCACTAGACCCAGTACTGATCCCTGGGGGACTCCACTGGTTACAGCTCTCCAGCTGGGCCTGGCACCATTGATCACCACTCTTCGAGCTCTGTCTTGTAACCAGTTCCTAATGCACCTCACTGTCTGCTCTTCCATCCTACACTTCCTGAGCTTGTTCACTAGGATGTCATGGGAGATGGTGTCAAAGGCCTTGCTAAGGTCAAGGTAGACTACATTTACTGGTCTCCTTGAATCTACCCACTCAGTTTTGTCTTCATAGAATACTATCAGGTTAGTCAAGCATGACTTCCCCTCTTCCAAGTGCCTTGAGATGCCCTCCAGAAGGAGCAGCTCCGTCACTTTTCCAGGGATGGAGGTGAGGCTGATTGGTTGATAGTCCCTGGAAACTCTTTCTTGCCCTTTCTGAAGACTAGAGTGGCATTGGCTCTCCTCCAGTCCTCAGGCACCTCTCCTGTCTGCCACGATTCTGTAAAGATGATGGACAGTGGCAGAGCAATAACATCAGTCAGTTCTCCCAGCACTCTTGGGTGTATCTCATGAGGGCCCACGGACTTGTGAATGTTCAATTTGTGTAATTGATCCTTAACCCAGAGTGCACTGACCAGTGGGGAGCATTCCCTCCTCCAGGCTTCCTCTCCTTCATCCAGGGTCTGGAGTACATAAAGGAGTTCAGACTGAAGCAAAGCAGGCATTCAGCAGCTCTGCCTTGTCTGCATCCTCAGTTCTCAGGGCTGCCTCCTCATTCAGCAGTCGCCCCACAGCTTCCCTGTTCTTCCTTTTCCTACTGATAGATTTGAAGAAGCTCTTCTTGTTCTCTTTTACTTCCTTTGCCAGCTTCAGTCCCAAGCGGGCTTTGGCCTTCCTTGTTGCCCTCCTCCATGCCCTGACAACTACTCTATAGTTCTCCCAAGTGACAAATCCCTTCTTCCATGAATTGTAAGTTTCTTTCTTCCCTGAGATTTCCTTCAGGAGCTCCTTGTGCAGCCATGCAGGTCTCCTAGCACGCCTACCCGATTTTTTACGCAGGGGAACACACCTAGCTTGGGCTTGGAGGAAGTGATATTTAAGAATTAACCAACTTTCTTGATCTCCTTTACCCTCTAGGGCCTTAGCCCATGGGATTTCTGCAAGCATGTCTGAAGAGCACAAAGTTAGCTCTGCAGAAAGCCAGGGTTGTAAGCCTGCTTGTTATTCTGATTCTACCTGGTAGAATACTAAACTCCGCTATATCATGATCACTGTCCCTAAGGCTGTTCCTGACCTTAATGTCCTCAACCAGTCCCTCTTTATTAGTTAATACAAGGTCCAGCAGTGCACCTCTCCTTGTTGGTTTGTCTACTACCTACACCAGGAAGTTGTCCTTGATACATTGCAAGAGCCTTTGGGACTGTCTGTGCCTGCCTGTGTGAGCTTCCCAGCAAATATCAGGGTGATTGAAGTCACCCATGAGTACCAAGGAGTTAGCTCTAGAGGCTATCTCCAGTTGTCTGTAGAAGGCCTCATCAACATCTTTCTCTTGGTTTGGTGGTCTGTTGTAGATGCCTACAACAATTTCACCTCCTTTGCCACATCCCTTAATTCTTTCCCACAAGCTTTCAACCTGTTCTGCGTCCCCCCTTGGATAGGACTCAGCACATTTCAGCTCTTGCACATTGAGAGCAACTCCCCCACCTCATCTTGTTGGTATATCCTTCCTGAATAATACATAGCTGTGGTGGTTCGGCAGTTACCTGCCCCCACCCCCACTTCGAAATAACCCAGGCTAGGACTCAGTTGGCAGGAAGTTAATAAATGAAGCTTTATATTTACAGCTTTGCACAATATACAAGTAGATATTTACAATATATAACAGATATTTACAGATATATACAGTGAAAAAGGTAATACAGAAACACCACACCCCTCCCAGAGATCCAAGTCCCTAAGAGGGGTTTTCACCATCCTTCTGCCTTCCCCTCTCCCCAGTCTTACCTCACCATCTGTGTTATGCAGCAGATAGGTGAAGATAGATCAGCCAGGGGGATTAGCTGCAGTAAAGAAGTTAGTGAATTTATTCAGATCCATCTATGAGTGCAGGGAGAGAGCCATGCAGTAACAGCCCAAAGTGGTCTGACTTATCTATGTTTGGGTTACAATTCTTTTTTATTTTTTTTTTCCTTTTTAGTAACCTATGAGTGAAGTATCACCATCAGTGTTTTCCTTTCTCAGCTTGTAGTCTAATTTCTCATTCAAACCCTCCAATTAGTTCAAACCAGCACAATAGTCATCAGTGAGAACATTCCAGTCATGGGAGCTGTCCCACCATGTTTCAGTGATGACAATTCTATCATAGTTATTCAGCCCAATGCCGATCTCCAGCTCCTCCTGCTTATTCCCCATGCTCCATACATTGGTATGTAAGCATTTAAGAGAGGAATTTAATCTATTGGCTCTCACTCTTGCAGTCTGACCATTCTCAGCCACTTCCATGGCCACCAACCTAGCAGTAAGTTCTGTGTGTGCTGATTCCTTATTACTTGATCCCCGTGGTACATCTGTGTAAGACTGAAAGGCAGTGGCTTCAAACTAGAGAAGAGCAGATTTAGATTGTTAGGAACAGGTTCTTTATCATGAGTATGGTGGAACAGGTTGCCCAGAGAGGTGGTTGAGGCCTCATCACTGGAGATATTCAAGGTGAGGCTTGACAGGGTCCTGGGCAGCCTCACCTAGTTGAGGATGTCCCTACTGACTGCAGAGAGTGTTGGACTAGATGACCTTTGGAGGTCCCTTCCCACCCAGACCATTCTGTGATAGATGGAACACCTGGACCCAGAAGTTGTGGCCCTTTTATCCCCTTTTGACAGGAGGGCAGTCTAAGTCACAAAAGGAGGTGTGCACAGAGGGTTGCTATTGGACTTTCAGTGGCGCTGTTGCAGTGGTTTTAAAGAGGGAATTCCCATCTCCACCTTTTCATTGTCATCTGCCCAATGCCATCAAAACCACCACCCTGTGTATTTGGATCATGTCACTCTTTGTTTGAAACAATAGAGTTAATGTGGGTTATCAGCCCAGTCCTGCCACATACATTGTTTTGAGACAAGAGAGGATTGGGCTATTATAACTATTGTGGATTTGAATTTGATTTGTTGTTAGCATAACCTCATCCCAAAATTATTTCAGATAGTGATAATCAATCTATGTGGTTGTTCAGGAATTATCTGCCTCCCCCTCCCCCCTTTTTGAAAATCACCCAGGCTAGACTCAGCCAGCTGGAAGTTAATGAATGAAGCTTTGTATTTACAGCTTTGCACAATATAGAAGCAGATATTTACAATATATTACAAATATTTATAGATATATACAGTAAAAAAGGTAGTACAGAAACACCACACCCCTCCCAGATTAAAATATTCCAATTACCCTTAAACCAGCACAGTCTGTATTGTTAGTTTAGGGAAATTTAATTCTACTGTATAGGTAGCTGTTTGTTAGGGCTTTTTAAAATGGAAATGTTTTGCCAATTATGCATCTATGGCTATACCTCCTGTATCTGCTATACAAGCTTATATATAAATGTATTTTGTAAAAGTACATGGCAGACACTTTCTGAAACTAGACTTGAATAAATGTCCTTCTGTCTAAGAAATTAGAACCATATAACATCCAGTTTATATTTATGCTTTATTTTCTGTTGGTGAAAATTTCTCTGTAAGTGAATGTGGGTTTTGTGCCTGTTAAAAACATGGCTAGTGAACAATTAAATAAAGTAATATCTGAAAAAAACAGAAACTATAATATCAAGAATCATGTTATATAAAATCAAGTAACTGCCAAAAATGTCATAGATGACCAGTTTCAGATGTGCTTGTAGCAGCAGACATATTAGGCAGTAAAGCTATTCATTCTGAATAAATCAGAAAGGAGTGCAGGAATACAGCATGCTAGAAAGGATTGCTGTAATGGTTTAGTTGTCCATCAGAAATTTGCTGATTAACTGTGGTTTTCATTTGCTATGTTTAGCCGATATGTAAAAACATCTACTGAAAGTGAAGATGCTGAAGGATCCCTGCACTGCTGTAAGGACCATGGCATCAATGGTAATGGCCCAAATGGAATACATGAAGAAGGATCTCCAAGTAAGATCGAGCTATCTGAACTTGTTTAGTATTTTGTATTCCATTTGAAAATTAAATTAACTCTGTAGTATCTGTCAATTATTGCTGTTCTACCTTATTTCTTCCTCTTCATATATTTCCAATTGTTTCAGGTGAAATGGAAACAGATGAGCAGGATGATGAATCCAGCCAGGATCAGGAACTTCCTTCAGAGAATGAAAACAGCCAATCGGAAGACTCAGTTGGAGGTGACAATGACTCTGAAAATGGATTGTGTACTGAGGATACTTGCAAAGGTCAACCACTCACGGGACACAAGAAGCGATTGTTTACATTCCAGTTCAATAATTTAGGCAATACTGACATAAACTACATCAAAGATGATACCAGACATATTAGATTTGATGACAGGCAGCCTAGGCTTGATGGTGAGTCATGGGGAACAGGCTGGGCAACTTCTAGTTCTGATACTTTTTTCTGGCTCCGCTTCCATAGAACAGTGTCTTTCTCTATGCTATTTGATTCTTTTTTTTTTAATAGTAAGTTCTATTACTGTACTGTTATAATAATTAACTCTTAAAAAACACAGAGATTGTGCTTCAGTTTTTTTTTATCTTAAACTCACGCTAGTATTGTTTAATTTTGAAGAGTGTTTGCCCAAAATTAATACAATTTCATGTAAAGCAAGAAATAATGTTAAGAGAAAACATGTTTTTAATCTTAGAAAGATCTTTTCTTGCTTTGGATTGGGATCCTGAATTGAAGAAGAGATATTTTGATGATAGTGCAGCAGAGGTAAGCTGTTTGTGTTGCTCCCTTTTCCAGCACTAATACAACTTCAATGCAAAAAATACAACTAAATTAAAGTTACAAAAAGAGATTGTGAGTTTTCAGAAGAGGAATCTAGGGTATTTTTTTCCCTCATTATTCATAGTAATGATGTTGTTCTAAGTAACTTCATTTACAGACCTCAGTAATTAGCAGATCTGAGGTTTGCTAAATTGGGAGTAAATCTGAAACTGAAAACTTTTTTGCTTCAGTGGTTTCGATCAGATTTTCCATATATAGGAGCTGTGTAGTTACTCTTTATAGTAAGATAACATCACTAAAATGAGTTTTGTTTCATTTGTTCTCTTAACTCAAGAAATACTTCTCTTTAGGATTTTGAAAAACATGAAAGTGTGGAATATAAACCTCCCAAAAAGCCTTTTGTGAAATTAAAAGATTGCATTGAACTGTTCACAACAAAGGAAAAACTAGGTGCTGAAGATCCATGGTAAGGACAAATGATTAAAATCATTGTGCTCTATGTTGTATTTCTCAAAATTTAATTTAAAAAATCTAGTTGGTTTCTTAATAAGGTTTTGAATCTTGGAATTTCAAGTGTAGTTGGAAATTGTCACAACTTTTTCTGATTTCATCTATTACATAACTAACATCATTACCATATACCGAAGGTTCAGAATTAGGAGGAAAGATAGATCCATAACATATTCTAGGCTGTGAACTGTGACCCTCAGTGAATTCATAATAGTGTGCCAAAGCCAGCACAGTGGTTTAAACAAATAGTTTGCTCTGAGAAGAGAAAGGTTGGTGGATACAGAAGTTTCTTTATGCAAATACACAACTTGCCTTATGAAGGAAACTTATGAAACAGGGATGTTATACTCAGCACCGGTGAGGGCACACCTTGAGTATTGTGTTCTGTTTTGGGCACCTCAATTCAGTAGAGATGCGGGGGAGCTGGAGTGAGTGCAGATGAGGGCAACGAAGCTGGATAAGGGCCTAGAAATTAAATCTGATGAAGAGCAACTGAAGGAGCTGAGGCTGTTTAGTTTGAAAAAGAGGAGGCTGAGGGGGGACCTCAGCGTTGTCTACAGCTATATGAAATGATATTGTGGAGAGGTTAGTGATGGTCTCTTCTCACAGGTGATTAGTGATAGAACAAGAGGGAAAGGCCACAAGTTGTGACTGGGTAGGTTTAGACTGGACATTAGGAAACATTTTTTCAGGGCAAGAGTGGTCAGGCATTGGAATGCGCTGCCCAGGGAGGTGGTGGTTGAGTCACCAACCCTGGGTGTGTTCAGAAGTCATTTGGATGTGGTGCCTGGGGATATGGTTTAGGGTGAACCTTGTAGAGTAGGGTTATTGGTTGGATTTGGTGATCCTGAGGGTCTTTTCCAACTGGAATATTTCTGTGATTCTGTGATTTTACTGGGTTTCTCTTGTAGTGATGTATTTAACACACATATAGACTGCTGTTATCTAAAATTATGTTCTTTTTTATCAGGTATTGTCCAAACTGCAAAGAACATCAGCAAGCTACCAAGAAGTTAGACTTATGGTCACTGCCCCCTGTACTGGTAGTTCATTTAAAGCGCTTTTCCTACAGCAGATATATGAGGGACAAGTTGGATACATTGGTTGACTTTCCAGTGAAGTAAGAAACCTAAATATTTTGGTCTTAGAGGTGTAAATGTTAGCATACTAGAGCATGTGTTTAATTCAAGAATTAACATAAAATTATTTTTTTCTCAGCTTCCACAGATGGATCTAGTAAACAGGGATGACAAAATGCTTGCAGATGAAGTTTCTAAGATTGTATAAAGTTTTTAAGGTCAGGCTGGATGTGGCTCTGGACAATGTGATCTAGTGAAAAGTGTCCCTGCCTGTGGCAGGGGGCTTGGAACTAGATGATCCTTGAGGTCACTTCCAACCCTGACAATTCTGTGTTTCTGTGAAAGCTATGAACTTGCCAAAATAGTAAATAATAGATAGATGTGGGAAAACTTCTGTCAGTAGTTTTGGCTAAGATTACTGGTTCCAGTGAAAGAGACGTGCTGTCAGTGTAGTCTGGTGTGGGTTTTGTGGGGAATATAAAGGTCTGAAAGACCACCAAAAAGTGAAATAATGAAAAATATTATTAACGTTACCTTCTTTTGATTGTTTTCTTTGTGTTTTGGGTTTTTGTGTGTGTGTGGTTTTTTTTGTTTGTTTTTTTTTTCTTGTTTCATTTTTATTTTTTTCAAACAGCGACTTGGACATGTCAGAGTTCCTTATTAATCCCAATGCAGGGCCTTGCCGCTACAACTTGATTGCTGTATCCAACCACTATGGAGGAATGGGCGGTGGGCACTGTGAGTTGATTTCAAACAGCATCACTTTACATGTCAGCTTTCTTTCCGTGTTTATTTTGATTACTCATTGCTTTGAACCAGTGGCATTTTTAATGTTTGAAGGACAGGGGTTTTTTTCATTACTTTTAAGTGCTTTCACAAGTACTCTATCACAAAAATCTGTGTGAAATTAGCTTTCAGGGATGACTGTACGTTCTTTTATACTTCCAGGTATGCATATTGAGGAAAAAAATAAGAAAATGCTAGAGTAGCCTTGTACTCATGCAACTGATTTGATTTTACTTGTCTGTATTTTTAACATTGCACATTGTGCCTCATGAGGAAAGGCTGAGGGACCTGGGGCTTTTTAGTCTAGAGAGGAGAAGACCAAAAGGGGATCTAATAAATGTCTATAAATAGGTGAGGGCTGGGTGTCAGGAAGGAAGGGACAGCCTCTGCTCACTTGTACCCTGTGATAAGACAAGGGGTAATGGATAGAAACTATAGCACAGGAAGTTCCACCTCAACATGAGGAAGAACTTCCTTACTGTAAGGGTGACAGAGCCCTGGAACAGGCTCCCCAGAAAGGTGGAGTCTCCTTTTCTGGAGACTTTCAAGCTCTGTCTGGATGCATTCCTGTGCAACCTGAGCTAGGGTCCTACTCCAGCAGGGAGGTTGGACTCAGATCTCCAGTGGTCCCTTCCAACTCCTAACATCCTGTGATCTTGAAAAAAATATTTTTTAAATTAAAAAGTGATTGGGATTTTATTCTGACTGTCTTTTTTCATTAGACGTCCTCTTTAGAAGGAGAACATTGATGGCTTATCTTTATTTGCCTCCATCTATGAAGATTAAGTCCTTTCTTAGACATTGTACTTTTGTTATCCTAGATACTGCTTTTGCAAAAAATAAGGATGATGGAAAATGGTACTACTTTGATGACAGTAGCGTGTCCACTGCATGTGAGGACCAAATAGTGGCAAGTACTTTTTGTGTTTCTAAAATTGGGACTGTTGATGATGTGTTCTTCTCGAAGGAAGAAAAATTAAAGAGCAAATTCTGAACCTCACAGTATGTTTGTGGGTAGCCATTTGTGTTCTTCCAAAGGATAGTACAAAAATGATTTGCTGTATGAAAGCTTTGTACTTGAAAAATATACTTTTTAAAAGAAAAAAAATGGTAACTTGCATTATAAATCTCTTTCACAGTCCAAAGCAGCATATGTACTCTTCTACCAGAGACAGGACACAATCAGTGGAACTGGCTTTTTCCCTCTCGACCGGGAAACTAAACAAGGTGCTTCAGCTGCCACAGGCATCCCACTAGAAAGTGATGAAGACAGCAATGAAAATGATAATGATCTAGAAAATGAAAATTGTATGCACACTAACTAATGGAAGAACTAGAAGCCATAAAAGAGACTTTGTCCCTGGGGATACCAATTGAAAGAGTGAAATTACCCAGCAAATTAAGAATTTAAAAAAAAAAATTCTGAGATGAGGAATTTTGGATAACAGAATGTAAATCTTTAATACATTTTAACACACGCAGTACTTGAAGTAAAACAGTAAAATTAACCAGAAATTGTCTCTAATGCATTTACAGTCTTGTATTCACAAGCTATATATAGGAAATCACAAATAAACCCCTTTTAAGTTTTTTGCTGCTCTTCTGATGCATTATGTTTTCTTTTGGTTTGGATGTGAGTTAGTAACTAAAATGTTAAAATCTGTGGACTTCTGACATTTATTTCTTAGTACTGCAAGAATACTACTGCCAAGTCTAGTTTCTGGATTAATATGTACATGTTCCTTAGGCTGTCACACAGACTGCAAATAAAAATGTTCTAAATACATACGCAGTAGTTTTCTTGAAGCAGCAAATTTTTGTTTTTCCCTGATTTTTTATTTTTACTAAAAACAAATTATAATAATAGTAATTCGGTCACAATAGAAGAAATAGCCTGAAAAGGTGTTTTAACCTTTTGTGATATAGTAGAGCATCCAGAATATTATGTTCATCTTACTGCTACTGTGGAACAGGTTCTGGATTTCATGCTGCATTAACAAAAAGTTTCTTCAATTCAATATAAGTATCCTTTGTTGCTTGTTGGAATCTACTCTGCAGATGTAAGTCCTGTTATCTTGCTTATAAGACATGCATAATTTTAATCTGATGTCAGTCCAGAATTGAAAATCATGCTCTAAGTTCTCTCTCCCCAGTTTTTGTAGTTTGACAGCTTGCAAACTACTCTGTAATAGAGTCAGAGTTAATAGTATTCTGTATCCATAGTACTGACTGTGTATCAGGTTTAGGTGAGAATTTTTTTTAACATAACCTGCCTTTAAATTGTTAATTAACAAAATTACTTTAAAGGTGGGCCTGTTAATTTGATCTGTGTGTTCCTGATGGAATTCACCACAGCCTTACAGCATATCTGGAAAGGTAACTTACTATAAGAGAATTGGCAATTGCATGTTCAAGTCAGAACCTGTACAGTATATAAGGCATACAAACTTTGAATTGGAATTTAGTTAACTATATTCAGGGGTCTAGGATGCCAAAATCAGTGTGACATAAACCTGAAATGTTGTTTAATTTGCTGCTTTCCCTTCGATCTAGTTGGAAGAATGTATTGTTGATTTGTATACAATACTGCCTTTGAGAGGGGCTCTTAAAAAGTTTGGGGACACACTTCACATATCTACTACTTGGATAACTGCTTTGTGTCCCACTGTCTAAACAAATGATTTTAAAAAGAGAGAAAAAAAATAAAAGTATGATGTTCTTCACTTGAACTAATGAAATACAATAGGTTATAAATTGTGTATTGTAAATAAAAGTTCACTCTGTGAGTGCACATTTTGGTAAATTATTTATTTATGTTAGCATTAAAAAAAGTTTAAACAAATTGCATTTGACCAGGATATAAATGAGGTATGTTGGATGTGGCTTTGCTTTATACCTTGATATTAAAACTGGTGTTTCATCCTGGTATTTTAAAGCTGCTTTGAGGTTGGTTTTATTTTTTGGTTGGATTTTTTTTTTTTTTATGTAAACTAACCTCCTGCATGACAGAGGTTAAAATTTTGTCTGCACTTGAGTTCACTTGGGTTTACATTTGAAATGCGCATGTTTATTTATACAGATTTCAATAAAGCTATTCAAGGCCTTATTAAGTCTTCTTTTTTCTTGTAAACTCTTTTCTTGCAGTGTTTTGTATAAGGGATGGTCTTCCTCTGAGACTGCCATTGCCAGTGACAAAATGGCAATTTAATGGCCAACAAATAAGATTCATAGAATGTTCTGTGTTGGAAGGGACCTCCAAATGCCACCTAGTCCAGCCCCCTCTGCAGTCACCAGGGGCATCCTCAACTAGATCAGGTTGCCCAGATCCACCCTGAGTATCTCCAGGGATGGGGCCACAACCGCCTCTCTGGGAAGCTTGTCCCAGTGTTCCACTACCCTCATGGTAAAGAACCTCTTCCTACCATCCAATGTAAATCTGCTCTTCCCTAGTTTGAAGCCATTGCCCCCCATCCTGTCACTGCACGCCTTTGTAAACAGTCTCTCTGCATCTTTCTTGTAGGTACAAGAGGGCTGCTATTGGGTCTCCCTGGAGCCTCTTCTTCAGACTGAACAACCCCAGCTCCCTCAGCCTGTCTGGTGCTCCAACCTGCTGACCATTTTTGTGGTCCTTCTCTGTACCTGCTGTACAGGATTTTGAGAAGAAAATGCATATAAATGAGATACCCTCCTGGCATTACCTGGCTCTAAAAACAGTTATAAGGCAGAGGGGGCAGGGCAAAATAAAAAAAAGTTTATTGTCACAAAAACCTATCTTTTTTTTTTTTTTTTTTTTAAGTAATATTGTAACAATAATTGAAGGGAAAGATACTAGCTCCAAGATTGTTGGTGAAATGAAGCATTATAATTTAAGATTAGACAACGTGATATGGTGTCAAGAAAATGATCCAAGATTGTAGCTTAAAACCTTGTATTTAGGTGTTCAATACAATACGAAGCAGTGTAATAAACAGCTAGTGAGTTTAGCTTGCTTATTTTAATGAGAGCACTTGAGAGATGAAGGAGCTGGAGTGCATGACCTAGGAGGAGTGTCTGAGGGAGCAGGGGTTTTTCAATCTAGAGGAGGCTGAAGGGAGACATCATCCCTCTCTACAGCTACCTGGAGGGAGGCTGGAGCAAGGAAGGGGCAGCCTTATTTCTTTGATGACAAGCAACAGAAATAGAGGGAATTATTACAAACTGCTTCAGGGGAGGTTCAGGCTGGGTATTGGGAAATACTTCTTCACTGAAAGGGTTATCAAGCATTGGAATGGTCTGCCCAGGGCAGTTGTGAACCTACCAACCCTAGGGGTGTTCAAGTGACATATGGACATGGGCACTTTGGGACATGGTTTAGTGTCAACCCTGCAGTGCTGGGTTGAAGGTTGGACTGGATGAGCTTGGACCAGGTCTATATATGTACATATTCTGTGGTGAGATTTATCTGAAGAGTAGAGGGAGGTAGTCCTGGGGAAATCATCAGTCATCTCTTTGAGTAACACACAGAAAAGCCCACTTAAATTCATACTTCCATTGGTCTTCCTGTATCATGTTAGTCTAGAACTTGCTTGGAAAAATCAAGGAATAAAGGATCGCACAAGATTTTGTAGACTGAAGCTTTAATATCTGGTAACTCAGTCTCCTAATACTTAATACACCTTTGAAAATGCGTATATATATATATATATATACACACATATATGGGATATCCAAAGCAGTATTTTTACCTACTATTTATCTACTAATAGTTGTATCACTAGAGAGACAGTGTCTACCTTTTTTTATTTTTTTTGTCTGTGCTTGTTACTGATACTTTGGCATCAGATACAAAAATCAATATAATTTCTATATGAATATCTGAAAGGTTTCTGGGAATTCACTTAAGTTGTGAGTTGTATATTCACACATAAGATACGATAATGTATATGGTGTGGACATGCTTAAAACTAAAACTATAGAAAGCATGTTATTATTTATAGTGTCTATCAAACGTTACTGTCACTCAACTAGTCACATATGTGGAGAAGATAGAGGGTTCTCTCATCTCTTTATGAATCATGTCTGATAAAAAACCTACAGTGGGCTTTTTCTGGTTACATTGACAAAAAGTGGGTTTTTTATGGCTATAAGTATCAGCAGAAACTCTAAAATTATGAGATACAGTTAACTTGTCACAGAAACAAAACAGAGTAGGAGGCAGAAGACAGCTTGCAACTGCCAGCTACACCATGGATTTTGAGACAGTAATATGTACTCTAAAGCCTATCTGAGAAGGAAGGAGAGGTGAAGATACTGTCCACAACTTCTTGTTTTAGTTGACTTAAGGCAGGGGTCTGGATGCTTTTGAGCAGATCAGTCCCCTGATCTCACGTATTAGTCCCTTAAAGCCCTACCTGCCTTCCTTACTATTGAGAAGACATGAGAAAACCTGTTACATATTACTCTGCCAGACTATATATAAGTATGCATCTACAATCAGTTGCTAATGGGAAGGTCACAACCCCTTCTAGCATTTCCAGTGAGTCAGTGCTATGGTGTGCAGTGTATTTTTAAGGTGTTTGGAAATCTTTACAAAATCATAGAATATGAGAGGTCAGAAGGGACCTCTGGAGGTCAAGTCCAACCCCCTTGCTAAAAGTAGGATCCCCTAGGGCAGTCTGCACAGGAATGCATCCAGATGGGTTTTGAAAGTCTCCAGAGAAGACTCCACAACCTCTCTGGGCAGCCTGTTCTCAGTTGCCCTCTCTGTGAAGTTTATCCTCATGTGGAGATGAAACCTTCTATGTTCCAGTTTGTATCCATTGTTTCTTGTCTCATTATTGCACACCACCAAAAAGAGATTGGCCCCATCCACTTGACACCCACCTCTCATATTTATAGACATTGATGAGATTCCCCTCTCTGTTCTCTTCTCTAGGCTAAACAGCCCCAGGCTCTTAGTCTCTCTCCATAAGGGAGAGGTTTAAGTCCCCCAGTCATCCTTGTGGCTCTCCATTGGACTCTATCCATCAGGTGCTTGCCTATCTCGAACTGAGGAGCCCAAAACTGGACACAATACTTCAGGTGTGGTCTTACTAGGGCAGGGTAGAGAGGGAGAGGAACCTCCCTAGACCTGCTGCACACTTCTTGATGCACCCCAGGATGCTACTGGCTCTCTTGGCCACAAGGGCACATTGCTGTGCTGTGGGGAACTTGCTGTCCACCAGCAGGGCAACCCGTAGCTTGTATTATAATGACAAGTTCAGATGTATCCATGTTGAAAAATAAATGATTCCTCAAAAATTAAAGCAGAGCTTACAAATCATGCAATTGAAGCAAGCTCTGCAACAGTTTCTAGGAGCACAATGGCATTTTCCACAATACAAGGAAGGGTGTCTAGAAAGAATTGAGATGAGCTGTTTGTTTCCAACATTTGCCAACATTATAAAATACACATGGTGCTGTGGGTGTTCTGTGTGTCTCTCTACCGAGGAAAGGCTTGCAAACAGAAGGGACAGTAATTGCTCTGTGTCATTTATACTTATTGAAACACAAAGAACATCCCTTCTGTCACCTCTGATGGATCCAGAGAGGTTCTCCTCCCCCTCTACTCTGCCCTGGTGAGGCCCTACCTGAAATATTATATCAAGTTCTGGGCTCCCCAGTTCAAGAGGGACAGAGATCTACTTGAGAGCTTCCAAGGAAAGGCTACAAAGATGATGAAGGAACTGGAGCACTGCCTTATGAGGAAAGGTTGAGAGACCTGTCTGAATGTGTTTCTGTGAAACCTGCCGCTGATTCCGTGGTCCTGTTCTGATATGGGGGTTGGATTCAAAGACCTCCAGAGATCACTTCCAACTCCTAATATCCTGTGAAATACACAGTTTGGGATTGCTTATACAGGATTAACCAGGTTGGAAAAGACCTTCAGGATCATCAAGTCCAACCTACTACCCAATGCCATCTAATCAACTAAGCCATGGCACTAAGTGCTACATCCAGTCTCTTTTAAAATACTTCTAGGGATGGTGACTCTACCACCTCCCAGGGCAGCCCATTCCAACGCCAGTCACTCTTTCTGTGAAGAACTTCTTCCTAACATCCAGACTAAACCTTTCCTGGTGCAGCTTGAGACTGTGTCCTCTCATTTTATCACTGGTTGCCGGGAAGAAGAGACCAACCCCCACCTGGCCACAACCTCCTTTCAGGTAGTTGTAGAGAGCAATAAGGTCTTCCCTGAGCCTCCTCTTCTCCATGATAAACAATCTTGTCCATTTTATAAAAGACACACACATTTGACTCTTTATGGATTATTTCTTTGTCTGTTTTCCATTCCCTGAGAAGTTTGTTCATTCTGTTCATCTGTTTTGATTCATCCCGCCTAACAATATTCCTTTCAGACTGCTGCTTATAAACACAGCCACACATGCAGTCATATAAATACTGATATTTGGGAAAAGTCTTCTGAATAAAATAGTAAATAAACAGTAAGATCTTCATAAAACAACAAAGATGAGTGCAATACACAAGGCAAATCAAGGTCTTTATAACAAACAGCTCTCCAGCAAGATCTCTTCCATAGGTGACCTCTAATCCTTATGGTTTATAGCAGGAATTTCCTTCAGTTATCTGTGAATAGTTGTGCTGGATGCTCTTTTTCAGAAGTACGTGGCTGTACTGAGTCTTTTCTAATCTGGTCTGATTTAGCTACAAATTAAGTTCACAGAATCACAGAATTGTCGGAGTTGGAAAGACCATCCAGTTCCAACCCCCCCGCCATGGGCAGCAGCACTTCACACTAGATCAAACTTCATAGAGCCACATCCAGCCTGGCCTTAAAAACCTCCAGGGATTGGGCTTCCACCACCTCTCTGGGCAACCTGTTCTACTGTGTCCCCATCCTCATGGTGAAGAACTTCTTCCTAACATCTAATCTAAATCTCTCCTCCTCTAGCTTGGATCCATTCCCCTTAGTCCTATCACTATCTGACACCCTAAAAAGTCCCTCAACAGCTTTCTTGTAGGCCTTCTTCAGATACTGGAAGGCCACAATAAGGTCTCCTCAGAGCCTTCTCTTCTCCAGACTGAACAGCTCCAACTGTCTCAACGTGTCTCCATAAAAGAGGAGCTCCAACCCTCTGCTCATCCTTGGGGCCCTTCTCTGGACACATTCCAGCATGTCAGTATTTTTCTTGTACCAGGGGTTCCAGAACTGGACACAGTAGTCCAGTTTTAAGCTGGACATTCTGGCAGCATAGCTCTGGCAGTGTGAGAAAAGAATATTTACGTAGTGTGCTGGCCTCCATGCAACTTCTGTGAGTATAACTTTATATAACTATTTGCTGCATTTCACAGCTATGACAGCAATGCTTGATGCATAGATAGGGCCCACCCTTAATGCAAAGGACCTAACATCCATTCAGTAGATAGAATAGCATAGTATAGTAGATAGTATCACTCAGCAGCCCCAGGACTGCCTCACCCGAGCCTGGAGAAATCATTCAGTAGTTTCCCTCTGCTGCAGCAGCCAAAAAAAAAAAAAAATTATTTTTAGAACAGGAAACACCCTTCCCCTGTCTGGCACTGCTTTGTGATTAGTAGGTTGTCTGCATGTTAGAGGCGTCTAGCAATACTTCAATTATTTTCATTCATGTTGCAGAAAAGATAAAAGGGAGATGATTAAAAAGGTGTAGGGAGGGTTTTGGCAAGTAGATGAGAGAATAAAATAAAAAGAGTGCAGCACAATATGTATTTCTAGCATTCTTGACAGGCATATTTATGTTACACACCCTGCAGTCAGAATGAGATACTCAGAAAAAGACTTACTCCAAGAACGTAGCTGATCCGTGGTCCACTGCAAAGCTCTGTATCAAGTAGCACTGCGTAAAGTCACAACTATTTTGATTCAACAGATCTGCGGTTTTATTTCAAACCCAAAAATTCTAATAATGGACAAGCAGATTGCAAAAAATTCTGACTAGAAATGCAACATCAGTGAAGTTTCTTCATTAACGGACCGTAACTTCAGGCTAATTGCTAATTGCTAAGACAGCAGCAGGACCAGTCAGCATGTTTTTTTCCAATATAAACAGCTGTCAAAATGGTTGTGGTATTTCCTACTCTTGGCAGGAAAAACAAACAAACCCAAACAAACAAAAAGCCCAAACCAAAACCAGATCATGAATGCAATGTATTACATACTGTGCATGGAAAAGTCACAGATGCTGCCTAAACACATAATAATTCAATTATCTAATAAATACTCTTTGTTGTGTAAGGTTATTAGAGAGATTCAGTTTAACCGACAGAGTGAAGCTTATTTCCCAGGCCAGATACATTCTGTGCGAGGTTGAAAAGTTATTTAATCTGTCCCAACCCATGCTCAGTTTTAAGTGTGAAGGGTATAGGAACTATAGGAGCTGCTGCTAGGATTGGAGTTTTTTTTAATATTGTGTGCATGATTGTCTTTTGTCACACTGCTAGCTCTAAGAGAGCAGTAGGTCAGTTTGAGCAGTGGACAGCAGTTCATTCTCAGAATGATGGCAACACGTTCAGCTGATTCACCTGACAGTACTCAGAAAAGCAATGTGAAAGAAAACCAACCAACTAGACAAAACCCCAACCACCACTGCTTTGAGAATCTCTTTGGACAAGATTCAAGCAGGAAAGATTAGAAAAACATCTTTGCTGGCTGGTTACACAAGAGTCATGGAAGCAACTACACTTCTGTTTGAGAGATTTATGTGTATGCTCTGAAGTGATCATACTGTAACTCAGTAGGGAATCACTGATGAGGATCTAATACAGCACATAGTTTTGACATTTTTGGCCATTGCTACTTAACATTTTTGTCAGTGACAAAACGTGATGTAATTACTGACAGTTTGCTAATGGCAAAGTGGATGAATCACTGACAGCAGCTGGGATTGCTTTTTTAGTTGACTAAACAAAATGGTTATTAACTGCAAATATACAATGAAATGTAAATATATGCTCACAACACTGCAGAAAGGAACACTGCCTAAAATCAAGAGAAGTTCCCACTGGAAAATGAAGCATTTTTATGCTGGTGGATTTATCTTCCTCATAAAACCACGTCCTAAAAGAGTAAGGGCTTCCCTTATGTTTCATTAAAAAAGAACACCAGGTACTAGAGGGAAGGTTTACTACTTCTGCTTTTAAGGCATTTCTGGCTACAACAGGAATCATGGAACCATAGAAAGATCTGGACTGGAAGGAACCTCTGAAGGTCACCTAGTCCAACCCCTCCTGCAGTCAGCAGGGACAGCCTGAACTAGATCAAATTACCCAGAGCCTTGTCAAGCCTCACTCTGAATATCTCCAGAGAAGGGGCCTCAACTACCCCCCTGGGAAACCTGTTCCAGTGTTCCACCACCCTCATGATAAAGAACATCTTCCTAACAACTAACCTAAATCTGCTCTTCTCTAGTTTGAAGCCATTGCCCCTTGTACTACTGCCACAGGCCTCGTAAATAGTCTCCATCCTGGTAGGCCTCCTTCAGGTACTGGAAGGCTGCCATTAGGTCTCTCTAGAACCTCCTCTTCTCCAGGTTGAACAACTCCAGCTCCATCAACCTTTCTTTGTAGCAGAGGTGCTTCAACCCCCTAATCATTTTCCTGGCCCTCCTCTGGGCCTGTTCTATCAGGCCTGTGGCCTACCTATGTTGAGGGCTTTAGACCTGGATGCAGTATTCCAGGTGAGGTCTCCCCAGAGCGAAGTGGCAGAATCACTTCTCTGGATCTGTGGGCAGCACAACTTCAGATGTAGCCCAGGATGTGATCTGCCTTCAGGGCTACAAGCTCACACTGTCTGCTCATGTCAAACCTCTTGTCCATCAGCACCCCCAAGTCCTTTTCCACAGGGATGCTTTCTATCACCTCATCCCCCGGTCTCTATTGATAGTGAGGATCATTCCAACCCATGTGTAGAACCCTCCACTTGCTCTTGTTGAACCTCATGAGGTTGACCTGGGCCCACCTCTCCAGCTTGTCCAGGTCCCTCTGGATGCCATCCTGTCCCTCTGGTGTCAGCTGCAAACCTGCTGATGGTGCGCTCAATCCTACTGTCTATAACACTGATAAAAATATTAAAGAGTACAGTTCCCAGCATGGACCCCTGCAGGACACCACTTGCCACTGCTCTCCATCTGGACTTCGACCCATCAAGCACTACCTTCTGCGAGTTACCAGCCAGGCAGTCCCTGAAGAGTCCAAACCCATATCTGTGATTTAAGAAGCAGCTTTCAAAGTGTTCAAATAGTAAAGTATGTGTGGGGAGCTTCTTTGTGCTTACACAGAACATAATACAAAGGTTTTTCATAAAGGATTACAGGAAACATTGTTTTTATTAATTTAGCTTCGTCTTTTGATATCAGTATCTATGTTCAATCTACTACAAGGTGAAATTTTCTCAATCATGACCCTTAACTCTGCAGTATAGAAAACCACCAAAGATGACTGCAAACACCCTTACTGGACACACTATTGATGATATTTCATATCCCAGTCTGTTTGATACTGTTACTACATGGAGTGTTAGTAAAGTGAACTCAGACGAAAGGCCACAATTCTTCCTAGCATCATGAAACCAATTCATGGTCATAGTGAATTCCTATAGTTTTGCCACTGTATAACATGGCAACAGTAACTCATTCTCATACCCAAAGTCTGCATCTGCATACATCTACCAGGATGGACTATCCAAAATTAATACAGCCAAGTGCTATCCCATGGTTAAATGAATCAATAGGACTGATGAATGTCATTTGGAATGAACATCAGTTCCAGAAGGTAATAGGTCTCGTGAGAATTTGGCAATTAGAGCTATTCAGCTAATGGAATGATTTCAATCATCCACTGCCCATCACTATATGACATATAATTTAATAACAATGCAAACAACAATATAATAATTGCAGTGCAATACAAAGTTTCCTTAACAGCTAACTAGCATTTTTAGCTTGCTAGTCAAAAACATGCCACAGAGATATCACAGAATCACAGAATTGTCAGGGTTGGAAGTGACCTCAAAGATCATCCAGTTCCAACTCCCCTGCCAGAGGCAGGGACACCTCACACTAGATTAGGCTGCACAGAGCCCCATCCAGCCTGGCCTTAAAGACCTCTAGGGATTGGGCTTCTACCACCTCTCTGGGCAACCTGTTCCAGTGTCTCATCACCCTCATGGTGAAGAACTTCTTCCTAACATCCAATATCAATCCACCCACTTCTAGTTTTGCTCCATTCCCCCAGTCCTATCACTACCTGGCACCCTAAAAAGTCTCTCACCAGTTTTCTTGTAGGTCCCCTTCACATACTGGAAGGCCACAACAAGGTCACTTTGGAAACTTCTCTTCTCCAGACAGAATAACCCCAGCTCTCTCAGTCTGTCTCCACAGGAGAGATGCTCCAGACCATATACACTGCTCCACTTTCTGACTTAAAAGCAACATGAACTGAAACGGAGGTATTTAAAAAATAGCTAAAGGCAGGCAAGCACGTTTACTCAGGATTAGGGATACATGCAATAGTATCTACTGAAATTAAATGCAACTACAGTAAGTCACATTCACAGTCGAATCAGTATCACTTAAAAGAAGTCTGTTTGCAAAGGCCTGTGGTGACAGGAAATGGGGCAATGGCTTCAAACTAGAGAAGAGCAGATACAGGTTGGAGGTAAGGAACAGGTTCTTTAATATGAGGGTGGTGGAACGCTGGAACAAGTTTCCCAGGGAGGTAGGAAGTGTCCCTGGAGATATTCAAAGTGAGACTGGACAGGGCTCTGGGCATCCTGACCTAGTTGAGGATGTCCCTGCTGACTGCAGGAGGGGTGGGACTAGATGACCTTTGGAGGTCCCTTCCAGCCCAGACCATTCTGTGATTCTATTAAATTCCCTGGGAAACACTGAAATGTTAACTTTGCATTCCAGTAGTGTGAAGGGGGTACTATTACAACTTTGTGTCCACTTTTGCCTGACATTATTAAAGAAAGGTGCTGTTAATCTGTAGAGGACAGTGGATAACTGGAAGCTAAACACTGGGCATCATTACAGACAATGGAAGAGCTGCAGTAAATCTTTTTTCCATGCATCTCAGCAGACTAACAACTCTAAGATTTTATAACAGAAGAAGAAAACCATTTTAACAATCAGGAACATTAATATGTTTTGTCCACGAGGAGAGTAGCATATGGTCTTTTTTCCCTTTGATCTACAAAATAGAGCAATGAGCAAACTGAGATTAGTGAAAAGTGTGGAATGTCAGCCAGAACAGCTTTAAAAACAATCTTATATGTTACACGTAGGAGACATAGCATGTTTGCTGTGAAGCTCTTACAAACACAAAAAGCCTGCAGCATGCTTTCAGTTCTATGCCACTACACAACTAGAATAACAAAAGATGGATAACAGCTAAAGCTAATATGATAAAATAGCTAATAGCTAAAAGCTAATATGATAAAAATAACTAATAGCATGAAATAATCAGCTGCTGCTCAAGAAACAATACTTTTACACAAATAGTACAAATTACAGCACAAATAAACAACCTTTTTTTTTTCTAAGAGGTGTAATAGTTTATATTCCAAAATATTTATCACTACTGTTCTTAACCAGTTTAAGTTATTTTACAAAGTTCTTAACAAAATAATGATAGAGCAACTAGTTATCAACACTCAAATGCAATAATCGTGTATTTTTTTAGTAATTTTACTTTAGAAGATGGCATTCCTGTGAGGAAGAGTGAACAGATTTACTGTTATGGCTTTGATTAAAGAAAAAACATCATCTGACTTTCATACAAGTTAATTTATGATGCATTGACAATGTAAGTCCAAACAATTCAGTCCAAACTGAATGTCTACAGTAAGCAGTCTCGCAGTAAGATTTGAAGGAAGTTAATATACATATATAATCTAATGCGTGCCTGTCTCACTGTTATTAACAGGGAAATAATGGACCATGTGACAGTGTTCCTCATCTTTCACATTTTATTTACAGGGGTAATAATGACAGCAAAATGCTGTCACATTCGGACAAATTCTACCCAGAATACTTGCACCCTTTTTCAAAGACAAGCAATGTTACAGAAGAACTTACTGACCCTCATTTCACATTTGAGCTGTTTCAGTTTAGGCAGATAAGCTGATTCAAGCAGTACCAACATGCTCACAGCTCATTGTGTACAGTAAATAAATGGAAAAATCCAAACAACCAAAAGGAAGTAAATCATTAAAGCTTACCTAAGAAATACCTATGCATAGTCAATAATTAATTGACTCATTCTCCAAGCAAATCATCCATGTTTCTTGATGAAGGCTTTTGCACTGCTCTGTGAATTTCCACCAGGCTTGAAGACCAGATTGGAAGCTCTTGAAAACTCCTTAGGAAAATGTTTATTGGTGAAGCTCATAAATAGTTCTACTGAAGACAACGGTGTTGGGGTTTTTTTTAGTAAGCATATACAAATCAAAGCTTTTGAGGACACACAAACCAATGTGTTTTGAAAATGTAGCAGTATTACAGAACTGTGGGTTTGATTTTACTGAACACAGAGGTGTGAAATCCTCATTCCCCATCTGAAGGCACATAAAGTTTGACCACCTAATTCAGTTATGCTAGTATTACAGGTAGTTTAAAAAACTCACATCCATTTAACCAGTTCTGTCAACAGCCAGTAATCTGAAAATTATATAAATATCTTAAAATAATAAATTAGAAAGCAATTCTGCACTTTTTGCCTCATAAAGCTCACCTGAAGATTTGTGTACAGGTATAGCATACAATGCCGTTCTAGTGGCAATAAAATTTTACCCTCCATTCTAATTTTTATAATTTTATTTTCAAGATTCCAAAGTTTAACCCCCCGAGGCATTACAAACTCGGGAATGTTTTCCAGCTCCTTAGGTTTATATGGCAACAGAACCATACTTGCATTACAGGCAGTCACTACAGCATAGGATTTACACCAACGGAGTACGAGAAAAGTAATTACTACAGAGACCAAACCCTTCACAAAGTATAAGGTAATTATGGTGTCGTCCAGGACATTCCCAGGCAACCTCCAGTGTGTCTGGGAGAAACGTCTTTGCCGTGTCTTCGTATTACACAGAGAAGGACTATTACTACTAAGAACAGGTGCTGGGTGAAGGCATGCTCGTTGTTCGGGCACTTGCTTTTCAAATGGGTTAAAAACTGTGTGGAAAACTCTCGGATTTCAGAGGCCCACTGCTGATGATGAGGAAGGTAACAGGGACCCGTTGCCCCTGCCCCTTCGGTTTTGTCCTGCTTATGCTTATCTTCTACTTATAGAATGGTTTAGGTTGGAAGAGACCTCAAGGATCATCCACAGGCAGGGACACCTCACACTAGATCAGGTCGCTCAAGACCTCATCCAGTCTGGCCTTGAACACATCCAGGGAGGGAGCAGAAACAACCTCCCTGGGCAACCTGTTCCAGTGCCTCACCACCCTCACTGTGAAGAATTTCTTCCTAACATCCCGTTCAAATCTCCCCTCCGCCAATTTGAACCCATTCCCCCTCGTCCTGTCATTACAAGACCTTGTGAACAGTCCCTCCCCAGCTCTCCTGTAGGCCCCCTTCAGATACTGGAAGGTTACTATAAGGTCTCCTCGAAGCCTTCTCCAGGCTGAAAAGCCCCAACTCTCTCAGCCTGTCCTCATAGCAGAGGTGCTCCAGCCCTCTGAGCATCTTTGTGGCCCTCCTCTGGACTCTCTCCAACAGTTCCATGTCCTTCCTATGCTGGGGGCTCCAGAACTTGTCAACAAAGGTCTCATTCTGGCTTTGCCTGAAAGCTGCGTATGCATACGGGTCGCGCAGAACACAACCCTTCCCTCCCGCATTAAGAAAGCTAATAATTTCACAAATCTTAAGGAAAACATAATTCTGTCTCGATTTTAAACTGCATGCGGCGCCGACCTGTCCCCGACAGACGGACGCGGCGAGTGGCAACTCCTTCAGCCGCTCCACAGGGCTGGTGGTTGCTAAAGACCACCTGCAGCGAGGCCAAAGATCTTCACTACTCTTCTCCCCAACTACTTTTCGTCAGCGCCGCAATTTGTCGCCTCCTCGCCGGCACCGGCAACTCCCTCGGCCTGAGTCCCGGCGCCGTCTCCCACCCCTGCACGCCGGCCCAGCGTGGTTGTAGAAGCACATGAGCCACACACACCACTTCGGCCCGACTCCAGCTCGGGCAACTTGTGCCCGGGCCGCTGCTCTCCCCTCCCCCGGGCCCTGTATGCGGAAGCGGCCTGACGCGCGGCGCTGGCGGCGCCCGGGATTGTGGGAGTAGGGGGGCCGCGGCGGCGGCGGCGCTGGGGAGTGGAAGGGGCCGGGGCAGCGGCTGACGGGTTCCGGTGTCGGGCGTAGACGTGTCGGACGGGGCCGCCGAGCAGAAGGCGCTACCCCCGGCCGCTTAGAACAGAGGCTGGCCCGGGGCCGCCCCGGTGGCGCCATGTCCGGGACCAGCAGCCCCGAAGCGGTGAAGAAGCTGCTGGAAAACATGCAGGGAGACCTGCGGAGCCTGAGCCTGGAGTGCCGGAAAAAATTCCCCCCTGTCAAGGAGGTGAGAGGCGGGCTGAGCTGGGCCGGGTGGTGGGGCCGCTCTAGAGGGGCCTCCTTCGCCGCGGGGCCTGACTGGAACACAGGCTGTTGGTGTGCCAGTCCCCCCGCATCTCCAGCCCGGTCCCGCTCAGGTCTGTTCTCTGTGGCCGCAGGTTTCTGACCGCGGTCTTTGCTGAGGGTCGGCTTTTGCTGTCGTGTTTGTCTGTGGGTTGTTGTGTTTTTTTTAAGGCGTTATCGAGGAAGGGGACGTGGGCCGGAGTAGTTCACCTTAGAGAGTGGAGTTACGGAGACGGTCTCTTGACGAGGCAAAACGGGGCAGCTCCACTTCACCCTCAGCGGCTTCCCGGGTGGAGAGGCGAAGTTTGGCTTGGCTGTCTCGACGTCTGCTCCCGCAACTCGCTCAAGGCCGACTTGGTGTTGAGGATATGGGCGCTCTGGCGGGCAAGAAAGTGGGGAGGGCCTGATAGGCAACGCTTCGATAGCGGTTGGCCAGAGGCCGAGTAGGGGCAGCCTGGCGGGTGAGGGCCGTGCTCTGACCCCACCGGGGCACGGCCGCCCCTCCGGCTGCCGTGGGAGTGTCTTGCCTCACAAATCTTCTTCGAGGTCTGTCTTATTCCATAAAGAGTGTACACGACTTCTAAAGTTTGGTTCCCGAGCCGTGGTGTCGTACACCTGCGTCTGCTAATAGTAGCTCTGTGAATCGCTAGTGCTTCTGAGCATATCCTGTGATTTTGTGTTACGTGATTCTCCAGTAGTATGGTTACAACCGAAGAGGCTTGGGATACACAGAAGTTTAGGTTACCTTTTTCTTTCTTAAAAAAAAATCCCATTAATAAATGCATGCCAGTAGGATGATATTTTATTTTTCAAACCTTGTTTTACCCTGTGCTCATCCTGAGACTTCAGTAATCCCGATGAACAGGAGGACATTAAGAAGTTTCCTAATTTTAAGTATAAACTCTAAGTTTTTCTCTAGTGTGTTTACATGCCTTAACGTTCCCCCCATCGGTAATTTAGCACTTGTTAGTAAAAAAGAATGTTTTCTACACAAATAGTGGGAGAAAAAATGCTAATATATATACTCCGATGAAGCTGCAGAACCAGAAGGGTACCCAAGAAAATGTGGTAGAGACTTTTGTAAGCTTGCAAGACAAGAATTTGGTATGTGACTTCAGTTGCAATTAAGTGATGGTATATTTATTATTGTATGAAGTATTACACACTCTAACAGATGAATTGAAGCTAATGACCGTGCTTCTTTTGAAAGGATAAAGTGACACATTGTAGTAGATCGTGTTATGTAGGAGTGTAGGTTGCAGAGGAATGCAGGTGTGTTTGACAATTTGTGTGTGGTTCACAGGAAAACAAGAGAAAGTTGTGATTAGTTCTGAGAAATTTTATGTAGTTACCTGTAAATAAGAAGTTGTAGTCAGTTGAACACTGCATATGTTTTGGGAGGAGGCTGGAGTCCTGCTTCCACTTGCTCTTGTGTTTTACTGTGTGACTCTGAGTTAAAGTCGTTTGGTCTCTGTACAAGTTTTGCTACTGCATTGTTTACTTTCTTCAAGATCTACAGAGGAAATGGGCAATTTAATTCTTAAGCTACTTTTTCTAGTAAGGCTTCATTATATTTGCTGTGCTGAAGGTGAGAGTAACTACTGCAGATGCAGTTCTCAATACTTGTTCTGTATGTTTATTCTTCTGTAAGTACGGCTTTTATGTTGTTCCCTTTTACATCTCAACAGCTACTTGCATTGCTTAATTAAAACCAATTAACATATTTTTCACTGTTGTCTGGAGTTTGGGTACATTTATGGAATTATACTGGAAGATGTTTATGAAGAGGTGAGACTCTGCTGACAGTTGTGGGCTCTTACAAAGAGGTCTGAGTTGGGAGCAGTCCTACAGTAGGATGTATGATACAGTTGCAGGAAATGATCTTACTTCCTTACTTCTGGAAGACATTTTTTTGTTCTTCCAGTTTTAAAGGAAATGGATGTTGTTTCTGACAAATAATAATAATCAGGTATTTTAATTGCATGCATTTGGTTTGATGATGATTAGGTTTGGCTACAGTGATCAGAGGAATGGCATGCTCTTCTTACTCATTTGGAACAGCACAAGCTTTTTAAAGCACGTTTAAACACAGGCGTTTTATAACAAATTCCTGCTAACTTTTAATCTCACATTTACTTGCAGTGTAACTAGACTGTCTTCATCATTACCATATGCAATGTAATTTATGAGTTTATTTTGCAGGTGATGTGTATTAAGTGACATGGAATCATACCCTTATCATACTGTGATAAAGCTATTGAAAAACTCCTAGTCAAAATTAATAGTTATGAGCTACATCATAGCTGTTTGATTTGATTGGTACTTAGTGAAGGTAAACTGCTTCTAATACTCTCTCTACTTTCTGATATCTGATTTTTTGCTCATAGTTATTTGTTGTCACCAGCCATTTCTAAAATTATTTTACTTAAAAAATTCTATTAATACTGTTAAAATTTTGCATTGGCTGCTTATAAAAGTAGTAGTGTAGTTCTCAATTCTACTTGATGCTCAAATTATTAATTTGAATTAATACTTTTTAAATCAATACTGTAAGGAGATGAAAAATGTTGTGATCAGAAAAACAAAGCCTGGGTTAATAAGGTAGTTTTCAGTTTTTAACAATTTTTCTAATGCATATGTTATTACAAACTGGTGCCTTGTCTGTTAGTAAAGAGAGACCAACATGATATTTGAACAGGCAGGTAGATGAAGCATCTGAAGAGCTTTATTGATTTTTATTTGTTTTCTTTGGTGGTTACAGAGAGGAAGAGAGAGGCAGGGATGTAGCCTTCAGCAGAGAAGGGGAGAAACAACTGTGGGATCTCACAGGTTGTAGGCTTTAGACTGTATTCTCGGGAGCTGAAGGAAATGAAATTTGAACTCTTCAGTTTTAAGCACTCATATTTTTCAATTCTGCATCTGTAGAGTTCTCTTAGTAAGTTATGTGGAAGTCATGTAAGTTCAGTCACAGTATTCTGAGGTTTTTGCTGACTCTTTGGTAATCTGTTAAGAAACATTTTGTTGAGTTTCTTCCAGTGTTAAACATATGACACAAATATTTGGCAGCATTCCTTCCCCTTACAGTTTTTAACTAAGAAATAACAGAATGTATTGTTTGCTCCCAAGCATTCCACACCTCATGTTTGCTCTGTGTGACAAAACCCAAGTAGGATTTTCCTAGGTGGTGCCACTTAACATACTGAGAATGGGAGCTGCAGAAACAATCTGTGGGTTGGAAATTGTGTTGCTAGTGATCTTGGGGATTAAGTAATATGCTAGACTTGCTTCTTAAGGGTGTGGAGAATACCAGTTGCAATTAGACTTCAGACTCACATCTGTTTGTTGCGGTGTTTTTTGTTTTTTGGTTTTTTTTTGTCTGTTTGATATTTCTGCAGATCAGCAGAAATATCAAACAGCATGAAAACTGTATACCATGACTGAGGAGTAATTTGGTAGTTGTCTGCAATGTGCAAAACTGTTTATACTGGCAGATACGCAAATAATGGCATCACTGAAAAATGTATTTGTGTTTTAACAATATATTTTCATTTCCTAGTTAGAAAAATAGAGACCAACCACAGATGTGATAGAAACTCTCAGTGCATGTGTAAATGAAACAGCATCTTTTGGAGTCTGAAATTGCAGAGGATGAAGCAGATTTTGGTACAGGCATCAGTCATACTTAGTTATCTTACGCAATGTGGCATTTCTCCTAGAAAATACTACTACTTGGTCATTATTCAGTTGATTTTAATACTGGGAGGTTTAATCTTTGCTCTATACTGGAGAGCATTATAATGCTTCCAACTCTGGACTAAATTGCATGGCACACCCAGAGAGCTTTATAAAGGATTTTAACCTGCTCATGACAGGAGTTTTGATAGCCTGTGTTGGGTGTGTGGGAAGCTGGTGGTGCTCTCTTCAGTGAACTGGGTTAAGAACTTTGTCTTATCACAAAATTGAAAATAGTTTAGTGTGGTAAGTAGGTTACCTGCTGCTGCTTCTTATTAAATGTAAATATTGTTCTGTAATTCCATCTGATCCAGTTAAATAATTTTCTGTGTATGAAACCTTAGAAACAAAGGGGAAAATTCCTTCAGCCTGAATTCCAGTCCATGTAACTCCTTGCTTTTTTTTCCTAGGTGTAGTCCAACAGCCTCAGCTTTCTGTAGGCTTGTAGTCTATGTTGACTCTGGGCGTTTCTTGGTTTTTAAACAGTAGTAAAAGGAAAAATATCCAGAAAAAAAAAGAAAAAAACCCAAACCACTCTTTTCCTTGCCTAGTTACAGATGTGCTTGTGCTGACAGGAGAGGGCAGCTGGGTTTGGGGAGGGCAGGGGCTACATCTTCCTATGCAGAATAGGTTTGGACTGGCTTAGACCCATCCTGGGACATGGCGTGCCCCCTGCTTAGCAGTTGTGTAATGGATTGCAGGTGTCTTCATGTTTTAGGATGTTTTCTGCTATGGTGGTGATTTGCAATAGCAGGACTGGAAAAGAAACAGTGCTCAGCTTCTCTCAACTAGGAAAAGCATCACAGTTTTAGCTTTGAATGGCTCACTCAGTTAAGTGCTCTCTTGAGAATCCTGAAGGATAGTTTTTGAGTTCCTCTCTGTACCGTTACTTTTCCTAGTCTTGGTTTGAAAAAGCAGCATTGCTCTTGTTTCTTTATCGAGTTGTGTACGCCTTTGGCATATAGATATATTTTTGAAATTAATTTGGTGTGTCTGGGAAAAATGAAGAATCCAATTTTGCAATCTCATTTTCATTCTTTTATAAGTAGCTCTACTTGCAGATCAGTAGCCTAGAATTCTTTGGATAAAATAATCTAGATTTCAGTGAGTTCTGGATAAGGCAAAATTAAAATTATTTTTTTACCCTGAAAGTGGTGTGGGTTAGCTGAGCCAAGAGCAAGGATCTGCCCTTTCTGTGGGGCTGTTGTGCTCTGTGAACACAGGCTTTATTCATAAATTTCTTTCTCTGGAGTCTGCTCAAGTCTGCACTGAGCAGCGTACATGGCAGTTTCATCTACTGGGTTAAATCATTCTTGTTTTGGAACAAGTGTTGATCCTAAACATATCTGAAGACTAAAGGCAAAATATTTGTTGGGAACCTTTCTGATGTCATTAGGTAGCTGTATCAAATGAAATATGAGAATATGTTGCAAAATAAGTATGTTAAATCAAATTAGAATCAGGCAGGGTTGGAAGAGACCACAGGGATCATCTAGTTCCAACCCTCCTGCCATGGGCAGGGACAACCTACCCTAGATCAGGCTGGACAGAGTCTCATCCAGCCTTACCTTAAACACCTCCAGCAAAGTGGCCCCAGCCACCCCCCTGGGCAACCCATTCCAAGGTCTCATCACTGTCATGGTGAAGAACTTCCTCCTCACATCCAATCTGAATCTCCCCACCTCCACCTTTGCTCCATTTTCCCTAGTCCTGTCACTACCTGACAGCCTAAAATGTCCCTCCCCAGCTTTTCTGTAGGACCCCTTCAGATTGTGGAAGGCCACAAGAAGGTCACCTGGGAGCCTCCTCTTCTCCAAACTGAACAGCCCCAACTCTTTCAGTCTGTCCTCATAGGAGAGGTGCTCCAGCCCTCTGAGCATCCTTGTGGCCCTTCTCTGGACATGCTTCAGCATGTCCACATCCCTCTTGTAACAGGGGCTCCAGAACTGGATGCAGTACTCCAGGTGGAGTCTCACCAGGCCAGTGTGCAGTAGGGGGAGAATCACCTCCGTCAACCTGCTGGCCACACTTCTCCTGATGCAGCCCAGGCTCTGGTTGGCTTTCTGGGCTGCAAGTGCACACTGCTGGTTCTTGTTGAGCTTCTTATCCACCAGCACCCCCAAGTCCCTCTCCTCAGGGTTGCTCTCCAGCCAGTCACTGCCCAGCCTGTATTTGTGCCTGGGATTGCCTTGACCCAGATGCAGGACCTTGCACTTTGTCTTGTTGAACCTCATGAGGTGGCTTGTGCCCACCTCTGCAGCCTGTCCAGGTCCCTATGGATGCCATCCCTGCCCTCCAGCATGTCTGCTGCATCACACAGCTTGGTGTCATCAGCAAACTTGCTGAGGATGCACTCAGTATCACCCACAAAGATGTTGAACAAGACTGATCTCTGAGGGACTCCACTTGGACATGAACCCATTGACACTCTTTGGGTGTGGCCATCAAGCCAGTTCTTTATCCATCTGGTGGTCCACCCATCAGATCTATGTTTTACCAGCTTGGAGACCAGGATGTGGTGCGGGACAGTGTCAAAGGCTTTGCTCAGGTCCGGGTAAATGGCATCAGTTGCTCGCCCCTCATCTATTAACGTTGTGACCTTTTCATAGAAGGCCACCAGGTCTGTCAGGCAGGATCTGCCCTTGGTGAAGCCATGCTGATTGGACCCAGTCACCTCTTCAGTATTCTTCTGTTTCAGTAGTGCCTCCAGGAGGATCTGCTCCATGATCTTACCAGGCACAGAGGTGAGACTGACTGGCCTGTAGTTCCCCAGCTCTTCCTTCCTACCCTTTTTGAAAATGGGAATTGTTTTCCTTTTGGTGAAGTCCCCACTGGCTGGAAGACTGCCAGGACATTTGGCAACCTCATCTGCCAGTTCTGTCAGTACTCGTGGGTGTATTCCTTCAGGTCCCAAGGACTTGAACACTTTCACACTCTTCAGGTGTTCTTCCGGTGATCTGTATCTTTTCCTATGATGTCAAAGTGGTCACCAGGATTCCTTATGCAACTGGAAGGAACTTTTAAAAAAAAGTTTGACTATTAGCTGTTTGTTCTGTAACAGTGACAGTATTTCAGAAAACCTGTTGAACATAGCACGGTACACCAAGGGGAGATGACTGAGACAGGGAACACCACACTGAAAGGCCTTGTGATTTGGGCATTTGAGTCACTCGAGATATCTAGCATTGAGTAGATTTTTAGAGTGTTCATGCCACTCTAGTGGCAGAAAGATGAACCAAATGAATCTGGCAATTAACAAACAAAAGATTCAAACAAAACGATCTTTGTACAGAGGTACTTTTCTGTAGGAGTAACCAATTTTTTTTTTTTTTAATATTTTTTTTGCCTTCAAGTAACTTAACCAGTAAATTTTTCAGGTTGGTTAATTTTCAGGTCTTCACAGCACGACTTCAGAAGATGCAAATACTGTAGAGTTTTCCATTTGCTTTAATAGATACTCAAGTAATTAACATTTTAAAGGCTTTTTTGAAATAGAGAAACCATGCTCTGTAAAATGTATGTTGTCATAATTAGGCAACTTGCACTCAGACATGTGTTTTGTGCATGTGACTGGAGATTATTCTGTAGCATTCTTCAGCTGCTAGCCCATAGCTAAGCTGGTAACTTGAAACAGGTGATCCCTAATATTTTCCGCAGTTCCTTTTATAATACCTGATCTTTCCCAGTTGCAGTGTGCTAGCTTCATATTTGGAATCCATTAATTTCAGGGTGTTTTTCATGCAATGTTGATCTGTATACAGTAATAGTTTTTCAAAACTATGGGTTTTTTTTAATGTACTGTTAACATTTCTAGGGGACTGTCATTTGTTCAGATGATTTCTAAGATTCAAGATTTATTATAAATCCTAAGTTTAATTTAATTTTAATTTTAGCCAGGAAATTGCTTGTATTCAGAAACAATTCACATCATGCATGTAGACCCAATTTCTCCATCATATCATACCTTATAATTTAATGAATTAAAAAAAACCAAAACCCTAAGATTTTCTATATCTCAGTCTCTGTAAACTTTAAAGGTAGACTCCAGTGCAGGCTGAAGGTACCTGACTTCATGTGTCTGAGCTCTCTTCATTGACTGTGCAGGCTTCGTTTGGTATGGCAATGCTGTCAGTGGTTTCAAATAGCTGTTGAGAGGGTCTTGAGCTAGAGGATTGATTCACTTTGTTGCTTATGCACTAGATGTCTTTGCCACTTGAGATACATTAATATTTATTCCTTTGCTGCAAGCAAAGTAACCTTAGTGGCTGGAAGCAAAGGACGAAACCAGCTGGTCCAGAGGAGCATGGTTGTTTTGTTGACTGCATGTAGTTATCTCTGATAAGGAGCCCTAGGCTTAGACCTCTGTATTGAGCTCCTACTAGTGGGTTGGCTGAATTATCTTAAGGAGAAACTTCAAGAATTAAGGAACATTCAGTATAGACTAAATGCCCACTGTAGTGGGAGTCTGAATATTTAAATTTTCACATCTTAATCTGTGATTTAATCCCTGTCTGCCTCTTATGGCTTTCTGAAGAAACCTGTTGCAGGCGTTTGAAATTCGTAGTGACTCCAGTTCTTAACTGTTGCCCAAACCGTCCTGTGTCGCGTCTCTCTACCAGGTAGCCTGGCAAACAAGGATTTCTGTCTCTGGGTGATTCTTAATATAGCATTTGTGGCAAAGCTTCAGGAATTACCTGGCCCTGTCTACTCTGATGAACCAGATGAAGGTGAAATTAGAGCATCAAGTGTAAATATTTGACAATTTTAGAAGATTAATGGACCAGAGGAATAGTTACTTCTGTCAAGTGAAAGAGCACTTTTAGTATGAGAGCAATTAATACAGTGGCAGTAAAGCCTGGAATGAACAAGATTGTTTTTAAAAACCAGAACCCCACAACTGCAGTATCATAAGACTTGAATTGGTAGAGAAAGCATGTAATAGAAGCAGTTAGTTGCTTTCCCATCCCCCCACTCCTCCCCCAAAACACTGCAGGTCTGATAGTTTGGAATGGTGCCATTCTTGACTAGTTTCAAATCTAGCAGGAATTAGTTTAGTATCTGCAGATGTTGTTGTGCCTGAGTATGGGATCAGAAATGTACAGTGTTTCCTTCAGTGAGCATAAGTAGATCATGATGTAGAATAAACCTGAGCAATGTCTTTGGAGATGTGTGGACAGCTGAAGGAACGGGAACAGCCACCACAAAAACTTAAGAATCTAAGGGATCCTGCATCCTCCCCCAGGCAGGATGCAGGCCATGGTTATAGGTGGCTCTCTTCTGAAAGGAACAGAGGGTCTGATATGCTGGGCAGACCCTTCTCATAGCGAAGTCTGTTGCCTCCTAGGTGCCTAGGTTAGAGATACTACTAGGAAACTCCCAAGCCTGGTGAGGCCCTCAGAGTGCTACCCACTATTACTCTTCCACAAAACCTTCCTACTCCAGCTACAGGAGGCTTCATACTTGAAGCCTCTTGTCCTGCTGGGGACTTAACTGCTCTGGCATCTGCTGCTTGACTCCTGCAGTGCCTTGGTGATAACTTCTTGAGCCAGATAATAGACAGCCTTATCTGAGGCAATGTAACACTAGATGTGATGGTCACAAATACAAGTGGACTTATAGTGATGTGCCAACTTGGGGCAACCTGGGCTGCAGTGATCATATGTTAATGGAGTTTGCAGACCTAAGGGATATGGGACAGGCAAGGTATAGTCAGGACTCTAAATTTTAGGAAGGCAACCTTCTAGCTCCTTAAGCAGTTAGTCAGTAGGATCCATGGAAATGATCCTCATGGACAAGTGAGCAGAGCTGGCAGATATTTAAGAACATTTTCCTTGATCCCCATGTGTAAAAAAAATGGGCAAGGAAGGGAAGAGATGACATGGCTGAATAGGGAACTGATAGTCAAAATAAAGAAGGAGAACGGCATAGGCAGTGGAAGCAGGGACAGGTGATCTGAGAGGAGTATAGGAACACTGCTTGGTCATGCAGAGATGAAGTCAGGAAGGCCAAGGCACAGATAGAGCTGAAACTGGTGAGGGATGCAAAAAATAACTAAAAGGGTGTCTACAGGTACATCAACCAGAGAAGAAAAGTTTAAGAAAGCATTCTCCCTCCAAGGAGTGAGAATGGAGAGCTGGTGCCAACAAATGAGGAGAAGGCTGAGGCCTCAGTTTTCACTGGCAATCTTGCTCTATCTCCCTCCCAAATTGATGGACCACTAGGTGTGGACCAGTGGGGTAAAGTCTCTCCCACTGTAAGGGAAGATCAGGTTCAGGACTGCCTGATGAACCTGGACTTACATAAATCTATGGGACCTGATGAGATGCGTCAGGTGAGATGCAGATGAGAGTTTTGAAGGAATTGGCTGATATATTTGCAAAGCTACTCTCCATAGTATTTGAAAAGTCCTGGCACTTAGGTAAAGTCCCTGGAGACTGGAAAAAAGGAAACATTACACTCATTATTTCAAGGAGTAAAAGAGAAGACTCTGGAAATCAGCAATCTGTCAGCCTCACCTCTATGCCTGGGAAGGTCATGGAACAATCTTCCTGGAAGCTATACTAAAGCATATGGAGGACAGGGATGTGTTTTTCAGGGAGCCTGGATGTTGATAACCTGAGTACAAGGCACATACCATAGGTATTATTTAGTTATTTCTTATCAAAGAATACATAGAAGATAGGGCAGTTTGTATGGTTCATGTGAGCTGCCTGTTGAAATCCCATGGTTGAAGAAGCTGGTTGCTGCCTGCTATGATCCCTGATGTCATTGATTCCTTTGCTGGGAGCTCTGCTCCCTGGCATGTTGCTTCCATGTCTTCACATGGATGCCATCCCATTAGTCTTGTCTTCTACAGGCTGAACAACTGTAGCTCTTACAACATGTCTTTATCTGTTATTCTCCATCCCCCAACTGCTGTGGTAGACCCACTGGACTTGCCCAAATGTGTCAATGGCCTTCTTGCACTGGTGAGGATCAGACTGAATGTATTACTCCAGCAGCTGTCCTGCAAGAGTTGAAGAAAGGAAAGGACTCCTTTCATCTCAGACTGCTGCCTATGTTCTTGCTCATACAGCTCAGCATGCAGTTTGGCACCTTTTTTACAGGAGGTCACTGCTGGGTCTTGGTTCCACCTCATTGTCCCTCAGGACTCTGGATGATTTTCTGCAAAGCTGTTTTTCTGCCAGCTTGCAGCCGTAGTGGTGCATGGGGCTGGGCTTTGCATGGTCATTTATCAGACTTCCTGAGATTCATACCAGCCCATTCCTCAGCCTGTCTGTTCTTATGAATATGCTGGTCTAACACACCCTAAATTTTATATCTGTCTGAAGACTCTATGCTTTTATCCAGTCTGCTATTAAAGATACCTAATGGTATTAGGTCCATTATTCATCACTGAGGAGCACTACTAGTAACTGGTTACCAGCAGGACTTCATAGCATTTGTAATGACCTTCTGAGCCAATCATCCACCCACTTTGCTGTCCACTTGTCTGTGTCTCACCAATTTCACTCTAAGGATATGGTTGGAGATGGCTTCAAAGGCTTTGCTGTAATCAAAATATAAAATATGTAGTGCTTTCCCCTTAACCTGAACAGCTCAGCATCTCATTGTAGAAGATAATTGGGTTGGTGAGACTCAAGCTAGATTTATATTGACTATTCCTAAACATCTTGTCCTACGTGTGCCTAGAAATAGCTTCTGGGAGGATTTGTTCCATAACCATCCCAGGGACTGATGTGAAGCTAAATTGCCCTGAAATTTTTTCCTTGTTCTACTTTGAGATATGAGGGGAGCCCAGTCATCAGTAATTTTCCCCAATATCTGTAAAGTTATCATTTCAATTCCATTGACCTTTGGGTATGTGGGCTTGTATATGTCCAGCTGAGGTAGGTACTCCTTGGCTGTTTCTGTCTTCACAGTAGATGGTGCTCCATTCCCGGAGACTGCTGGTAGGCTTTGCTGGTAAGCCAGTGGAATGTAAGCAAGCTCTAATCCAAATATATTCAGTATAATAAATCCCTGTGAGTGTACAGTGCTGTCAGATCATGTCTGGCATCTCACCAGTTTAATTCACAGGTAGAATGAGCATATATAAAAGAGAAAGGTCTGAGTAAGGATTGTACTCCTGGGGAGGAAGATAAAGGTAACAGAAGGCAAGAACAGTTGTTTTCACACAAATGTGGTATACTCAAGTGCTTTCATGAGGGTGATTTAGTGTAGAGCTTTTTCTGAGTATGCCCTTTTCCAAATAATAGTTTAGTGGTGCAGTAATGGTCCAGAATGTGCTTTTGCAAAGCAAGCCAGAATAACAACGAAATGAAACTGTACTTCAGGCAGGAGGATCTCTTATATAAAACTGTTCAATGTAGGGCTAGTGTTCCAGTTGGAAAGGCAGATAATGATGAACAGAAAAAAATTGGCTCTTTTTATTTTATGTGAGAGCTGTGTAAGTGACCATAGATTACATATATTGCTTTCATGCAGTCTTAGTAAAAAGGTTGTCAAACAGCATAATGTAAGTACCAACACAGACCATCATTCCTGTGAGCATTCTTGAATACTTTTCTTTTTGGAGATGGGAATCAAAAGCTTTTATAGTAAGAGATAGTAAGAGCTGCAAACCTTAGAGCAATTTTTGTATCTCTGGAGACAGCAATTTGCTCTGAACATACAGTCAAAGCACAAATGGTTATTCAGAACATTAGCAGTGAAAATTCTTTATTACTTTTTATTTAAAATGCTATCACATTTAGAAGTTGACACAGAGATACTTCTAGTATTAGGTCAGTCCTTAGCAGAAATTAACATATACCTGAAATATTTTCATGTGTATATACAATTTCTGGTTAAAAGTAGAAAACGGTGTTAAGTTCTGGTCCTAAGTGTGAGATACCATTTTCTTTGAAGTACCAGAGTTGATCCTTTTTAAAACATTTAAAAAAAAAACATTTTGGAACAAAATGTGCTGAGATAGGAGATGATTTTTTTCACTTTCTGAGAAGGATCATTGGTAAGAGAGAGATTTGAAATGAAAGTTTATTATCATCTTTGCCTTTGGAAAAGTTGTAAACTATTATAATTTTTCAGTGAATGAAGGGTAGCTCTTTGATATTTACCCCAGAGTAAGGACAAATACTTGGGGATTACTGTGGGGCAGCAGATGTGCTATCAGATCACATCCCAGCTGTGACCCCTCTGGTATCTTGCTTGCTTGTCCATAATGCATTGCTGTAGGGGTCTATGTCATCTTTGCCTATGAGAAGTAAACCACTAAATAATCACATAGTTATTTGTTCAAGACACACTATGCCATCATTCCTAGTGACCATTCTCATGATGCCAGGTAACTTTATTATGAGCATAGAGTTAGCTATAATAGTATCCTTTGATGATCGACTGTTGCAGTTGGGTTTGAGAGCTTCCACACTGTCCCTGGAAGACAGATGAGGAACTAATGCCTTTCAGATGCAGTTACTGCTCTGCTGCAGATATGAGTGGCTTGCCCTTACATCATACTGTACAATAGCTATTAGAATTACATACCCTAGTTATCCTAATACTTCCATATGCCATTTATGAGTTATAGATATCTGAATATGTGCATGTAGATGATGACATGGAGATATTTACCTCTTCAGTGTTACCTGGATGTTGAAACATGTTTCTGTTTGGAAATGGCTTAAGTCTTTGCTGAGTGCCTGAGCAGAAATTACCTCTCTCTGTTACCTGATTAGTGCTTTTGGCACAAGGGTTAAAATTTCTAAAATGTTGGAATATGTGCACAGTGCATATAAGAAGGTCAAAGTTATTCCCTGTTTGAACTGAGGACTGAGAAATGCATGAGGAAGTGAAGAGTTTTGGATTTGAGAAACTTAACTCTGGGTTTGAAAGTCTCTGAACTAGCACATATTGGTCTCTATCTTTCTGTGAGCCTCTGTCTATAAGCTGACTTCAACATGCAGTTCTAGGGGAGCTGTCAGACTGTATCTTGGGAGAGGAACTTTGAGGCCAGGAGGTGGATGTTATGCACAAACTTTTTAGCGTGCCTTGTTTTGTTTTTTTTATTTGGTACCTAAATACTCCATTTGCTTTACTTTGATTTCTAGTAAGGTGATACCCATGTAATCAGCAAATACTTGGTAAGTTCCAAGGACACAGAAGGATGATGAAGCAAGGGCTTCAGTGTGGAGGTCCTGTTGAAAATTGCTGTGAGACTATTGACTGATTAAAACTGTATCAAAGCACTGAAAAACCTGCTATCACTGATGGCCACTTCTATTCTTCATCAGTATTTCAGTGTTTCCTCTGCCAAACCTGGATGTTTCAGCACAAACATGAAGCAAAACTCAATAATGCGAAATGTGTGTTGGAGACATTTTATTTCAGTAATTTTCAGTCATTAAAGTAGCAGAATGGGAAATATAATTGACTGAAGGTTTCAGATGCACTTGAGCTGACTTACTCTTTAGACTACTGTTAACTGCATTGCTAGGGGAAGCCAATAATGTGGCTTTGGAAAGTGATGACCGCTTTAACAAGGTGATGTCTTATATTTGTGTGAAAGTTAATTATCCTGTTTGTACCCATAAAGACACAGTGTGATACTGGCCATGTCCTTGATTAGTGTTTTTATAAGATCCTTTTTAAATGGGGCAGTGTCATGAAGAGTGCTATAATGATTGAAGTAAACTTGTATATTTAGCTTGGCAAACTAAAATAAATTCTAAATTGATGCACTCAAGCATACTTCTATATTAATGCATACAGAGTATCCACATGGCTGTTACTTTTTTTTTTTTTTTCCCTGAGGTTATATGTAGTCAACTGAGGTGTTGAGGCTCTGAGGAACCTTATCTAGTGTGAGGTGTCCCTGCTCATGGCAGGGAGGTTTTAACTAGATGATCCTTGAGGTCTCTTCGAGCCTTGACAATTCTATAATTCTACACAGTATTTGTGAATGTCATGCATGTGGGCAGCATTAGTATTTCTTTGATTCAGAGTGAATTTGTCACTCCTGACAAGAAGGATATTGATTTCCACTAGAGATGATGACGTTTAGTTTGAAGATAATTGAAGTTGTGCTGTGACAAATCCTTCATGCTCATTAATAGGGACAATTTGTTGTGACAAGACTCACCTTAAATAGCTGACAATTCATAATTGAAGAGCAGTGATTGTCTTAAGACTTAAGACACTTCAGCACATTAACATAATTAAAATAAATGAGAAATGCATTTGACACTCAGTTATGTGAAAGATGTTTTTGTATGTCACTTTGTGCCCATTTGAACATATTGTGTGTTAGTTCAGCCACTGTGTTTGTCTCTTTGTGAAGTATCATAGAATCATAGACTGGTTTATGTTGGAAGAGACCTCAAAGATCATCCAGTTCCAACCCCCTGCCATAGGCAGGGACACCTACTAGATTAGGTCACCCAAGGCCTCATCCAACCTGGCTTTAAACACCACCAGGGAGGGAGCAGCCACAACCTCTCTGGGTAACCCATTCTGGTGTCTCACCACCCTTACTGTAAAGAACTTCCTCTTAAAGTAGAAACATTATGTTTAGTAAAGCTTAAATATTTCTCTAGAATTTCACAAATCTAATCAGTGATTTTAAAGCAGTGTTTAGTTTTTTTATATTGTTTTGGGTTCAACAAGACCAAGTGCAGGGTTCTACACCTGAGCCGGAACAATCCTCACTATCAGTACAGTCTGGGGAAGGTGGTGATAGAAAGCAGCCCTGTGAGAATGGACTTGGGAGTGCTGATGGACAAGAGGCTGAACAGGAGCAGACAGTGTGAGCTTGCAGCACAGAAGGTAAATCATATCCTGGGCTGTATCCAAAGGTGCATTGCCAGCAGATCCACAGAGGTGATTCTGCCACTTTGCTTTGGTGAGACCTCACCTGGAGTACTGTGCCCAGGTCTGGAACCCTCAACATAGGAAGGACACAGACCAGATGGAGCAGGTCCAGAGGGGGACCATGAAAATAGTTAGGGGATATGCTATAAAGGCAGGCTGAAAGAGCTGGGGTTGTTTAGCCTGGAGAAGAGGAGGCTTCAGGGAGACCTAATGGCAGCCTTCCAGTACCTGAAGGGGGCCTACAAGAAAGATGCAGACAGACTGTTTACAAAGACCTGTGGTGACAGAGTGAGGGGCAATGGCTTCAAACTAGAGAAGAGCGGATTTAGATTAGGTGTTAAGAAGATGTTCTTTACCATGAAGGTGGTGGAGCACTGGGATGGGTTTCCCAGGGAGGTGGTTGGGGCCTCATCCCTGGAGATATCCAAGGTGAAGTTCAACAGGGCTCTGGGCAATCTGATATAGTTGAGGATGTGTCTGCTGAATGTGGGAAAGGTTGGACTGGATTACCTTCGGAGGTGCCTTCCAGCCCATTCTATAATTCAGAATTTTTAAATTGTATTTTTTCCGTAGAAATGTACCTATATCAACTCTTAAATATTTGATTATGAATTTGTATAGTTCTGTTAACCTGACTTTCTGGGAAATCTTTTTGGAGTAGTGTTTTGATGGAGAGAGAACATTACTGTGTGGTAGAAGTTAATGTACTGTTACTTTCAGGTTTCCCTTGCCACAGCTTGTTGGCTATTTTAAGCTGCTTTACATAGTGATGCCACATCTCTTTAAATAGTAATATCAGAGGAAAAATGGAAATGTTTATAGTGTGGGAAGTCCAAAAAAAAATGAAGCTGAAATGAAAGGGGAAATATACTTTCAAATTTGGCAGAACAGTATTTTCCAGCAGTGTATGACCTATAGTTTATGAAAACCTGTTGAATTTATTTCAGGGAAGAGTGTATTGAGCGCTATTTCTTTAATAGTTTTCAGAGGTTTGTAGCATATAAATGGGATTAAAAAAAACCCAAAATACAAAAAGGCATTATTTGTAATGTATTTTTGTGTGTTGTATGCAGAACTTTTCCTAAATCATAATTTTTAAATGCAAAGCCTTATTATGGTTTGATTTCATTAGAGGTCTGTAGTGATTTATGCTGGGAAGCAATTCAAGACAGAATTGCTGTTGCCTTGCAAAAGCACATGATCTCCTAGGTGGGCTGCTCAGAGCTGCAGTACCTGGTTGTCATCCAGCCAGTCTGTGCAAATACATCTTCCAGCCTGCACGTGTGTAGCTGTCAATCCTGCTGGAGGGGGTCATGAGGGGAGAGAAGGGTGCTGTTTGCCTGTCAGATCAGACATACAGAGAAAGAGGCAGAACTGTTGGCATGGATCATGTGGCATGTTGGGAAGAAGAGTATTGTTAGGCAGGCTTCTTCATTGTACTGCCCTTGGATAATTTCCCAGAATCGATGAAACATTTAGGTTGGAAAAGACCATCAAGATCACCAAGTCAAACCCTAGCCTACAAGGTTCACCTTAAACCATATCCACAAGCACCACATCCAAACGACCCTGGATGTGTTTTAAAGTCTGTTGGATGTGGTGCTTAGGAATATGGCTTAGGGTGAACCTTGTAGAGTAGGGTTATCGGCTGGACCTGGTGATCCTGAGGGTCTTCAGAATCAGTGTAGTGTATCCAGGTTACAAAATCCCAGAGAAAATGGGTTTTGTTCTGATACTTGTTAATGGAAGTGTTCGCTTTCAAAAAGAAAATACCGCTACTTGACTGGAAGAACAGTGACTATGTGCAAATGTCGTGTAGCTCACACAATTTGTTAACTGGATTTCATTGCTTAATTGTTAAGCGTTAAGCATTGATACAATTACTGATGTTTCAGTGTCTTGAGCATGTCAGCCTGATGAATGTAATGCATTATATGTCATGGTAATTATTTCACAGTTTGAAGCCATGCAGAGACAAGGTCAAGCTTGACAGGGCTCTGAGTAGCCTGATCTAGCTAATGATATTCCTGCTTACTGCAGAGGGGTTGAACTAGATGACCTGTAAAGGTCCCTTTCAGCTCAATACACTATGTGTAATAGTATTTTTCTTTTCTAGTGATTTTTCTTTGTATCCCTAGGGCTGGAAAGTAGTACAATGAGAATCATGATTTCTAAGAAATATGAACCACGGAATCTACCTGTTCCTGTGGAATTCTGGAAAGGAATTTCAGAAGCTACAAAGATTTCACTTCTGCACTAGCCCTGCTTATTGAGAACACCATAAAAATATTTTTCTCTTAAATTATACCTCTTTATCTTTAGTATTCTTAATTCCTTTCAGATAAAATAGCATCTTAACTACTTATTCTCTTCTCTTCCAGGCTGCTGAATCAGGAATAATAAAAGTGAAAACAATAGCTGCACGGAACACAGATATTTTGGCAGGTAATTATTTTCAATGCAGTGGGAAAAATATTAAAAAGATGTGTTGGATACATGCAGCAATCCTACATGTCTCTTTGTATGTACTATATCTGTGATGATTCACTTTTGGGCACCTAGCAAAATATTGGTGACACTTCTGTTTCATGTTAGTGCTATACTGATGCTGATACAGGTCTCAATTTTTGGTTGTTGCTCTACAAAAGTAATTACCCACTTAGAAAGACAACATTAAATACTCAGACTCCAAATTATCAATGTTTATTCACTGTATACATTCACCACAGATGTTGAGTGCTCTGTGTGGAGTTCTGCAGTATGACCCTTTGGAGACTTGTACCTGGCAGGCAATAGTCCATCTTAATCTGAGATAAGGTCATGCAGTTTAAGCCATACTATTGCCTTTAGGGACAGGAGATATCTTGTGAGTTGAAGTGCTTCAAACAGTATCTGCAAGTTTCTTCAGCTTTATTAAAGAGTGTGAAAATTGATGTTTTCTTGCCAGTTGCTGGTAAAGCCTTTGGCCAGATTTAAATGTCCCTGTAGAAATACTTGATTGTCTACCCCAGCTGTGGCAAAATCATAAAAATACTAAATCATGTGAAAGATCCAAATGATACAGATGTAAAACTGTTTCTTATTTTGAGGTATGTAAATCAGATATCGGTAAGGAGGTGCTTTTTAGAATTATTTGAAGTAGCAGTACCACCTCTCAATATTTCACTTTAATACCTCTCTTTTATTTGTTTATTTTCTTTGTTTTTACTGCTGTCATGAATGCTGACATAAGTGGGAAATCTATGCCAGGTAATGTCAGCTATGTCAAAATACACAAATGATCAAGAGAAATCTCTAGTTAGCCATTTGAGAAGCTGTTGACATTATTTGGCTACTACTATGAAAAGGACTTCATGTTTTAGAAAGCTATTTTGTGATCCTGCAAAATTCTTTGTTTTTTTTTAATCTTCATTTCAAAGTGAAGAGGTGTGAAAGATCATTGATTTTGGGCATGGCTAGGCAGTCTTTCATTTTTTTGTGGGAACCCTTTCTGGTAGCTAGTCAAATTTTGCAACTACTTTTCCTTTAGAAGGTTTAAACTAGCATGTGGTCAGCATTTGTTTAGTTAACACCAAATCTGCACAGGATTTGGAATGAGGTTTGGAAAATCAGAAGGTCATGAAAGTTGTTTTGATTAATCTTTGCTAATAATCTTTTTCCCCAGTGAGAAACTGTGGGACAGGGGTAAACATATCTTTACCTGCATGTTATCCAAACAGTTCAGAGTTTAAACATAATGCTGTTAAACAGCCCCAATTCTTGATGGACTCTTGTATTTTTTTCAGCCATCAGTTGTAAACTAATCTTGTAGATAAGTTAATGTCAAGGTCTCTGTTGCCTACTATCTGCTCCTTAACATTTTTTAGAGGAATGTATACTTTAGTAATAACAAAGCTGCCAAAGGCTCCTCTAGTTGTGAAATCTAGCGAAGCAGATGCTTTTTAACTGCTAGATGATTTAGGAGCATCTACTCAATGTGTGATCAACTCAAATATTTTGACTAGGGTATGATTTTTCTTTTCACTAAAATAGATCAGAACTTCTGCATCAGATTGTTTGGAATAGTCTGACCTGATGTGTTCTCAAAGCGTTAGGATTGTGATTTTTAGGAAAATAGATGTAGTTTTAAAATCTGCTTGAAAACCTTAAAAATGTTTATGTCTGGTGAGGTGTGTTTAACTTGCCAGAGTTCTGAAGTCATTGATCTGACTCTTTCTTTCAGAACTGTTAATTTGAGCTGTTCCAAAGTCTTCATTCTTGGCAGTCTATATATGCTTTATAATTTACTTATGAGGATTTGAATAATTCTAAGAGAGAAGTCAGCTTGTGCTTTGTGTCACAGGAGATGAATGCAAGAAGTTATTTCTACGTGGCACTGAGATGTCCAATTCATACTTTTTTTTTAACAGAAAATATTTTTTTAAAATTATAATCTTGGTGGTGGAACACAGGAATAAGTTTTACTTTACACAGACTTCTTTTGTGATGTGGTTCATTATGATATGTTTATTTTTTAATATATTCTTACATAATTTCAGCAAAATGGAAGCAGACCTGAGTAGAAGAATTTTTTTGTGTATTTTAAGACTGAAGCTAATATAATGATTGTTACCAAACAAAATCTATAAACCATAACATCCATAAAGCAAAAGTCCTCATATGGATCCCATTGTGAGATTATTGTTTTTTAATGGATTACATTTAAAATACTGTAAAAGGTTTAAATTTTTTTTTGTCTTGTTATTTGTTAACTTTCATGCTACTTATGCCATTCTGAACTTTATCATGAGTCTTATGTTTAGGATACATGTTTTGGGCTAATTTAAAATGTTGCTTTCTTCTTTCTGCTTGGCAATTAGAACTCGGTGTCAGCTTAGAAGTTTGAGAGTGAAAAACATCTGTGCCTATGTTTGAGTGAGCTCTCTAGGTTCGGTTTGCCTTATATTGTAGGTGTTCATAGACTATAAAGACAGCTTAGGCAGCTCACATCTAGACACTGACAATTAGATACAATTACATAGACATTAGATAAATTACATAGTCTTAAATGGGTACAAACATCAGTTTTCAATTAAATAGATAGTTTGGGTTTTAATTTGAAAATCATAGAGTGTTTCATAAGAGAATGGTAGTGGTGGATGTGGTTTATACTGTAAAGCAGATTTCTTTGCTTCATAGTTTAGAAAATGTTTGAATTCAAAGCACATTGTTAATCATATGTATTAATTCAATTTTATGTTGACATTTTAATTGGTTTTGATTAGGCATTTGGTGTAAGGTAAACATCTGTCAACTGCACATAGAGTCTGTGGTGGCTCCAAAGAGGCTGAGGAAACTATAGACTGTACGTGTGTTAATTTTATAGAAAAATAGTTTCTGTTACACTTACATAGAAAATTGTTGGTCATGTTAGTAAGTGTTTCAGTTGGAAAATATCACTAAAATGTATTTTTGTAGTTTTAATCTTCATCGAATTGTAGTCATAGAATGGTTTAGGTTGGAAAGGACCTTGAAGATCATCTAGTTTCAACCCCCCCACCTGCCACTAGAAGAGGTCGCTCAAGGCCTCATGCAGCCTAGCCTTGAACACCTCCAGGGAGGGAGCAGCCACAACCTCTCTGGATAACCTGGGCCAGTGTCTCACCACTGTCACTGGAAATAACTTCAGTCTACATCTCCACTTTTCCAGTTTAAACTCATTACCCCCTCGTCCTGTCATTACAAGACCTTGTAAATAGTCCCTCTGCAGCCTTCTTGTAGGCCACCTTCAGATACTGGAAGGCCACTACAAGGTTTTCTTGAAGCTGTCTTTTCTTCAGGCTGAAGAACCCCAATTCTCTCAGCCTTTTAGGAGAAGTGCTCCAGCCCTCTGAGCATCTTTGTGGCCCTGCTCTGGATTTGCTCCAACAGTTTGATGTCCTTCTTTTGCTGGGGACTCCAGAACTGCACACGGTATTACAGATGGGGTCTCAGGAGAACAGAGTAAAGGGAGAGAATCACCTCCCTTGCCCTGTTCACAATGCTTCTCTTGATGCAGCCCAGGACATGGTTTGTTGTCTGGGCTGTGCAGGCACACTGCTGGCTCACGTTGAGCTTTTCATCAACCAAGACCCCCAGGTCTTGAGCCATTCACCACCCAGCCTGTATTTGTGCTTGGGATTGTGCCAACCCAGGTGCAGGACCTTGAATTTCGTGAGGTTGGCATGAGCCCACTTCTCCTGCCTGTTCAGGTCTCTCTGGATGTCATCTCTGCCTTCTAGCAAGTCCTTGAAGGTTTTTTTTTTCTTTTTGTGGTTCAGATTAGTATGTCTCTTGTGAGCCAAACTTCAGGTTGCTCAACAGGAAAAATAAACTAGATCAGGTTTGCAGTTTTACATGATAATGTATTTTTTGTTTGTTTGTGGTAAGGTCTGTGTATTAAAAACATGCAAAACCTTTTCATGAACACATTTCTCTTACTACACAGACTGAAGTGTGGTACATGACATGCAGTGTTAAGAACACACTGAACCTTCAGCTGAGGAATTTCTTCTATCTGAAATGATGATAAGCAGCTAAACTCTTGAAAGTTTATATGAATCAACAACCACACCTGCAAACAGAAAAGCACTCATTGGTCAGAGTCCATTAATCTTTCAGAAATACTTTCTTTTTAATTTTATAAAATTGATCTTAAATTTCTAGAATTACTTTTATCGGGAAAAGCTGTCTAAAATATCAGTATGGAAATTCATTACCTTTCTCCTCCTGTTTTGTTAGTGGCAGTTTGTTATTCTTCTCTGTGCTGCATGCTTTGGAATGCCTCTCTGTGCCACACTGTGTGTTGCTTTTCAATTTGGTGCTGAGGTGAAGCAGAGCATGAGGAGGAGGCTACCAAGCTGAGGACAGTCACCACTGCAAGGCCAGAGAAAGCTCTTGGATAGGCAGAATCTCACAGCTTCTTACTAATGAAATGGACTCACGTGTAGGAAAGTTCAAGTCAGCCTGAAGGGTGTAAGAGCAAAGGTCTTTGTGATTTGAGCCTCAGCCAGAGTAATTGTGGAAGTCATTTGTGGCAGCCCACTGTATATCTTCACTTGGCTTTTCCCCATGATGTGAGAGTAAATCTCAAAGTTCCAGGACTGATTCTTATTAATAGGTACAATTAACAGATTTTGCACTGTATTCTTCTTAGTATTAAACAATGATTGCTTTTGTATCTCTCTTTGAAAGCATTAAAAGAGAACAGCTCAGAGGTAGTTCAGCCTTTTCTAATGGGTTGTGGAACAAAGGAACCAAAGATCACTCAGCTATGCCTAGCAGCCATACAGAGGCTCATGTCCCATGAAGTTGTTTCAGAGGTAAGATCAATCTTTAGTATTAATACATAAATATTTCAGTGTGAGAAATAGGCTGCAAACTGAAGATTAATGCCTTTTATTTAGGAGGCTGTATTATAATCATCATAATCTGTAAAATAATTTACTCATATCTGTTTTTTAACAGCTGTAGCACAACAAGTGAGGAAACATTAATAACATCTAGAAGTTCATCAACATTCAAACAAGTTCATTTAGCTGACATTTTTCCACTTCAGGAACAGAGCATTGCATCTCAGTTCTTGATAGAAATAATTCTAAAAGTTGCATCCACAGAACTTACTCTATGTGACAACATTGTGTATTGTATTTTTGTTACATCTTGCTTTTAAAAAGAAGTTAAAATGGATGCACATTCCCTGCAGCTCTCATAATATATTATGCTACTCTGTATATAGAGTGTTAAGAAACTGGTGAAAATAATACTGTTAAAATAGACCTTCAGTTATACTTGCATAATGTGAAATTACACTAGTTGGATATGAATTAATTTGGGGGGTAAAATGTTTCCAAGTAAAAAAATTAAATAACGCACTTTAATATGGACTACATGTTAAGATATTTCTGCTGTAAATTCTTTAAGAGTACTTTGGGAAGCTTGTGCCAATTAAATTGGCTTTGTGTTCTCAAAGGTGTAGACAAACAGGCAAATTTTGTTATGATTGGCATTTCCGAGAGTGAAGTTCTTACATGTGGACATATGTACTTGATCATCTTAATTGTTGGCAACAAATTATTTTTTTGTAGGCTGCAGCAGGAAACATTATTAACATGCTTTGGCAACTGATGGAAAATAGTCTTGAAGAACTTAAATTGCTTCAGACTGTTCTTGTACTTTTAACAACTAATACAGTTGTGCATGATGAAGCACTGTCCAAGGTAAGAATTTGTTAGTATGAACTGTTGTACTCAAGAAGAATTACAGGGGAAAATTTTACATATGAGGAATTTGGAAGTAATGCAAGAGGAGGGGGATTTCTTGATTCGATGTCCTTGATTTTATAGCTGGACTCTGAAAACAGGATTTCTTTTAGCTTCCTTTTCAATCTGTTTTTTTTCATTCCTTCACAATAGTACATTCCTGACTTAAGAGGAGCTTGAATTTAAAAAATGCTGAGCTAATGTCTGTCCTTCTCAGCAGCTAAATTCATCACATGTATGTTTTCAAACTGAAATCAGAGCTCATACTGTAGTTTAAGTTCTCACTAATAAAGCAAATATTAGAAGAAACTGCCTGACACCCTGCTGTAGACCAGTTTTTGAAGCAGTCCAGTTCTCCCTCTGACACTTTCAGTCAAAACTGAAATAACTATTGCATGTTAACATTTCGAATATGATGTTTAAATGCAACAAAAAAATAAGGATTTTGATCCAGTTTAATTGTAAATTACTGAATGCTTTTCTTAGAAGGAGCAATGTTGTTTATCCACCCAGGAATTGTGAAGGTCTGTTTAAAGTAAGTTCCTCTTCTAGATTACAGGTAATATTTTTTGCTCTTTAGGTTAAGAAAGATTGATTTGTTTAAAACCAAATAATTCTAAATTGCTGTCTTTGTTACACTCTGCTTTCAGTGTTTAATAACAGAGCAATTATTTTAAGTTTTTTAATTGAGAGAGAATGTAATTGAGTATTTTTGGTGGTGTTCTGGTGGAAAGTTTTCAGTTTTCCTTCTGTTTTTAATGAGATAACTTCATAGATTGGTAAAATGTTTAAATACTATTCTTGAGGAACCACAGGAAGGGAAACAAAACTAAGTTGCAAAGGTCTGCTGAAAATTTATAAAGCTTATAAATGGGAGAATAGAATCTTGTTGAGGATTGAGCAGTTAGTCATTCTTTTTTTACTTGAGTACTCAGATTGTGTCTGTTCAGTACTGTCTTGTGTCTTTTGTCCAAATAACACGCGTTTTCCAGATTAAGTGGTATCATCTTGGACAGAAGCATGATTTTAAAAGAAAATAGAGATACTTTTAAAAGTGGAATTGTCAGTTGTGAACTGGGTAACAGATTTCTTTAACAGCCTGCTACCTTATCATTGTATCAAGTCTGAATCTAGGCTCTGGAAGGAAACTGTTCACCATACCTATCCTTCCTGCATATCTTGTATCTGCTTCTCATCACTTGCCTCATTTATTCTTCCCCTGCCTCCATATGTTCACTTACTGTTCCCTCTTCCTGGTTTCTTGGATCTGCATTCTATTTAATTTAACTTATTTTGTATGTGGGTTCCAAACACATTTTTCAAAATCCTTTGTTTGTCTCTCTTATACTTACCTCCTGTAAAATTTCTTGGTGTTGTCTAAGGCCTGAAATTGCTAGAGTTTCTCAGTTACCCATGCCAAGTAACATTTCTATTTGTTAAAATGGTGCAATGGTTTGTCTGGGGCTTTTCCTCAGATTTGCTTTTGAGAAATGTCTGAAATGTGAATTTAAAAAAAAAAACAACAACTCCCTCCCATATTAAAGAATTATTTGACAAACTCAGTCTGAGCCAGAGATGTGTATTCATGTTTCAGCTTGACTTGTTTAAACCATCTTAAAAAGCCCCTTCCTACAGGCACTGCTGTTAGGGTTTTTTTGGCCTTTTTTTTTTTTTTTTAGAGTTGCCAAGGTGAGCAGCTCTGTTACCAGCATGATCTGTAGTGAGACATTGCAGTGTGGGTCTCTTGAATCGAGGAACCTCAGTGGGACCTGAGAGAGTTGCTAGGAGCCCCTAGTGTAACAACTGCGAATGGGACCTGGTCACAGACAGGAGTAATGGTGGCCAAGCTCCTGCCTACCTCTAAAAGAAACCATTGGGGAGCACCAGGGACTGGGAGCACCGTGGGCAGGATGTGGTGTGGCAGTTTGCATGGAAGGGCATGTAACAAAGGTGCTGAAGCTTTGCCAGCTTGACCAGGAAACTGCTGGCAGAAAGCTTTGACTGCTTTCTGGGGTCATGTGGGGTACACCTATCTAAAAGTGGAGAAAGGATCTTTGCAAAAAAGTTGTCAGTAGTCACTGAAGGAGCTTAAAGATAGATTTGAAAGGACAAAGGAGTAAAACCAGGCTCACTAGAGGTAAGCCTGGGGCAGCATGTCAGTGTTTGACACTGGTGTGCTAACAAGGGCCTTTGATCTGCCATCTCAGTGGAGGAAGCAAGTAGTGATCCTGGCAGCAGTAAAGATGCAAGAGCTATTAATGGGTTAGAAAACACAGAATTGCCTGTAGGAATTGAGCCTTCTCTCCTTCAAAAAGGTGGAGGGACCATTAGCCCAGTTGGAGTACATCTACACCAGTGTGTGCAGCATGGGCAATGGGAGTATCTGGAAGCCGTCATGGCTTAGGAAAACTATAATATAATTGCCAGCATGAAAGAACAATTGGATGACTCCAGTGAACTCTCCTGTTACAGTGGGTGGTTATAAACTCTCCAGAAGGGATAGGCAAGGAAGAAGAGGCGGTGGGGTAGGCTGCATGTCAGGGAGTGTTTCAATAGTCTAGAGCCTAGTAATGATGATTATAGGGTTGAGAGTTTATGGGTGAGAATTGGGGAGAAGGCCAGCAAGGCAGATAGCATGGTGAGAATCTATTGCAGACAGTCTAACTGGGATGAAAAGGCAGAGCAACTATTCTATAAGCAGTTGGGAGAGGTCTCATAATCACTAGCCCTTGTTCTCATGAGGCAGTTGAACTTAGCATATGCCAGCTGGAAATACAATAATAAACAGTCTAGGAGGTTTCAGGAATGTGTGGAAGATAAATTCTTGGCACAGCTGGTGAGTAAGACAACTATGGAAGGATACCTACTAGACCTTTTTGTGACCAGATGAGGACTTAGGAGTGGTGTGGTGGTTGGAGGCCACATTGATTGTAGTGCTCACACAATGATAGTTTTCAGAGAAGTAAGGAAGCAGGTCAGTAGAGCTGCTGTTTTGGACTTCCAGGTGGCAGATTTTGGCCTGTTTGAGAAGAGTCTAGAAAGACTGGGCTTTCTTCAAGAAAGAGAGCTTAAAGGTGCAGAAGCAGCCCATCCTTACTACAAGAAGGATGTTGAGTTGCTGGAGTGTGTCCAGAGAAGGGCATTGAAGCTGTTGCAGGGTCTAGAGCACAAGTCCTGTGAAGAGCGGCTGAAAGACTTGGGGTCTTCAGCCTGGAGAAAAGGAGGCTGAAGGGAGACCATACCATTTTCTACAACTACGTGAAAGGAGGTTATAGCAAGATGGGTGTTGGTCTTGTCTCCCAGATAATAAACAAGGAAATGGTGTCAGGTTGTGTCAGGGGTGATTTAGATTGAATGTTGGGAAACTTTTCTTCTCATAAAGGGTTGTAAAGCACTGGAACAGGCTGTGCAGGAAGGTGGTTGAGTTACCATCCATAGAGATATTTAAGGGATGTACAGATGTGACACTTGGGGCTATGGGCTAGTGGTGGACCTGGCAGTACTAGGCAAGTGGTTGAACCTGATGATCTTAAAGGTCTTTTACAACCTAAACAGTTCTATGATTCTGTGATTAAGCTAGAGAATCATACAGTTTCTAATAAAAATCTAAATTGTGTTATAAAATTTCAAACTAACGTGGGGATACCATCTGAGCAGAGTCCACAACCCATTTACAAGAAGAAGCAAAAGAAAATTCTGGATCTTGTGTGGCTTAGGGCATGTAGTGGTATGGCCGGGTGTGGTTGAGGTTCATGAAAGTGCGAGAACATGGAATAAGGACGAAAGAACAGGAAATACAAGTTTCACCACACATACAGGTGTTAATTTTCAAAATTCATTATAAACTAAGTATTACTCTATGTGTTAGAGATCATACAAAATCTAGTGGGAAACAGTATTCAGGTCACTTCCAGCACAATGACATGCTAAAATATGCACCTCAGAGAGGGCTAATAGCATTGGAGACAACGTGGTTGTGAAAGAATTGATTAATGTAGGACAGGAATGACAATTCAGCTTTGGAGGTGATTGACTTTTCTGTAATTAACAGTTTAATCCTAATGTCCTTCTGAAAAAAGTATTCATACAGGTTGTTTTATGTGGTTGATTACTGCGCCTTGTCTCTATGACAAGTGCAGTTTTATTGGATTACTGTAACATCAGTTAAGAACACTTCTAGATTCCTTTTGGGGAGGAGTACTAAAGAGATTTTTGGTTAGAATAAACAGCAAAATTTATTTTGGTTCTTAAAATTATTAAATCAGTTTTTTTTCAGGCAGCCTTTTTGACAGAGTGTAGTGGAGAGCAATCTTCTGTCAGTTAAAAGATGTGTTGTAAGGTGATGCTCCATTTTATTTCATGTTATGTTTTTCCTTTCAGGCAATTGTGCTTTGTTTTCGACTGCACTTCACAAAAGATAATATCACAAATAACACCGCAGCAGCTACAGTGCGGCAGGTTGTTACTGTTGTATTTGAGAGAGTGGTTGCTGAAGATGAACGATACAAAGGTGGGCATACTTCTTATTCTGCTTGCTTGTATTTAAGCTATTTTCTCTGGACACATCAAATGTTTATCTTAGCAGATAAAGAAGTACTAAAAAGTCTATTAATAAATAACATCTGTCTTGTCTTTTTTTTTTTTTTACTGTCTTTTATACATTTACGTGTTGAAAACTGGATTTCCTGTTGCTATCTCTGATTCAATCCCTGGTTCAGAGGCTGTTTGTGATGAATGGATGTATGAACTCTGTTGCTGCTCAACAACAGAATTTTAGAAATGCAGAGAGTAGAGAATCTCAGAAGTCCTCTCAGGAGACCTTTTATAACAGCACTGCAAAATCCCCAGAATCTCAGCAGCCTATAAGAGAAGTCCGAGAATCCCTGAAGTCAGAACTCCCTATTGCCCTAAGTAGCTGTATTTGATAGTATTACTTATCTTGCACATTAACTTGTGTTACCAATAGAATTCAGCTCTGTATACAAGATAAAAATCATAGAATCAGTCAGAGTTGGAAGGGACCACAAGGATCATCTAGTTCCAATCCCCCTCCAATAGGCAGTGACACCCCACCCTAGATCAGGCTGGGCAGAGCCTCATCCAGCCTGGCCTTAAGCACCTCCAGGGATGTGGCCCCAGTCACCTTCCTGGGCAAACCATTTCAGGGTCTCACCACTCTCATGGTGAAGAACTTCCTCCTCATATCCAGTCTGAATCTCCCCACCTCCAGCTTTGCTCCATTCCTCCTAGTCCTGTCACTACCTGATACCCTAAAAAGTCCCTCCCCAGCTTTTATGTAGGCCCCTTTCAGATACTGGAAATATTCCACTGTAAAAGTGCTAAAAATATCTCCATGCAAAGAGAGGTCTTAGCACACCTGAAGGTTTGACTTCTGCAGGATATTTTCTTTCCGCGCCCTTGCAATGGTTTCTTTTATTTTGCATAAATAAGTTTGCAGCTTGTAGTTGTTTGCAGGAAGAGTAGTTGCCACATTTAGTTGTGTTTAAAGGAGATTAAATCCTTAGCTGGTGTGTAAGTCCAGCAGTGTATAAAACCTGGAGGTTTTTTCAGGCAGTGAGAACTGTATTCAGGGTTAGTATTATGAAAACATTTGAAATGAGTGTGTCATTTATGGTGAAAGTATATTAGATTACTGACTGTGAACTATGTGACAGTAGTGCTGTTGAAGAGAACAGTTTTTGGAAAGAAGTACTTGGTATTGATACTGTTTGATATTCAATGTAATGTTTATTTTTGTGATGTAAGAAGTTTCAGGAGAATTACCCGACTATTCTCCTAGAATCTTTTTGTTAGAACACTTAATGCATACTTTATTTGAAACAGTTCCTTTGTCCACAAAACTGTTTTTTGTTTTTATGCAGATGCTCTTGACCAGCCAGTTGCTGCTCAAGGAAATAGTAACAGAAGATCTGTCAGCACACTGAAACCATGTGCTAAAGATGCATATATGCTTTTTCAGGTAGTTGGGGAGTATCTGCAGTTATGGTTGGGTGCTTCCACATTTGTATAAGAAATATTTTTAAAATTTTATTGGCATATTGACAAGGTCCTTCTCAAACTTTCTTATATGCATTGGTTATATTTGGCAAAGATATGCTGTATCCCAGGGGTACGATTGGAAAATCTGGCCCCTTCCTAGTGGCTTTGGAAGATGCTTTACTATAAATCTTAAATATGCTTACATGAAATTCAAGATTCTTTTTCCTGTGAGCCACACTGCTATTGCAGTTTGGTCTTGCTTCTTGTGCTTTGCATTGTATATTTAAGTTGAGTATATAATGAAAAGTGGTACTTGTATTCTACACACAAAAATCTTCTTGGCATAGCAAATTCAACTATCTTGGATATTGTTGAGAGCTGAAATGAACATAGTTGCTATAGTTGCAAAATTTAGAATATCTTTTTAAAGTTTCTTCTTGCCTAACAATTTCTGTAGAGCAGTATTTGAGGAAAAATGCTGAAATTGGAAAATTGCTGATTACAGAAGAGCAAGATAATGTAGATTTTGTTATAGACTCAGAAATCTTAATGCTGTCACAGGACTGCACAGAGAACGTAAATGCTGTTTTATTTCTTTTTAAGGATCTTTGTCAGTTAGTTAATGCTGATGCTCCCTACTGGCTCGTGGGTATGACGGAAATGACCCGGACATTTGGCCTTGAACTTCTTGAGTCAGTCCTCAATGACTTTCCACAAGTGTTTTTACAAGTGAGTAGCTATTGAGGGAAAACAGAAGTACCTTTGCTTTCATAGGTAGTAGAATTTACACTTCATTAACTCTGTAAGGTACCCCCAGTACTACTTTTCAGAAGGACTTAGAGCTTTACATGCTGAGTTTCTATGATAGAAAAGTACCCAGGTATTTTGGCCCATTTTTTGTTCTGTTCACATACACCTTGTTTGTATTTGTGCATCTTGTGGAGCATGTTGTACTCAATTTCACCATTTTTATCTCCTCCAAAGATGTATTTTCTTACCTTGCATGATTTATGACAGCCTGTATCTTAGTTTGTAACATTGTTATTTCTACAAAACCATCGGCCTCACCCCACTTGGAAAGCGGCAAGATTCACAGCTATGAATGGTGTGGATCTACTGCATATAAATGCATTGTTATCCTACAGAAACATATTTAACAGACTTCAGATTTTAAAAAGTAAATGTATAATGTGTTAACAGCCTCTTTCAGTTTGCAAAGTACAAGAGGGATACATGGTATGAACTTTACCACATGACTTCATCATTCTTTCAGGTAGCTTTACAGTGTTGTCTGAGCATGTAATTTATACCAAGGTTTACATGACTTTAGAGTACTTCTTAATAGCAGTAAAGGTAAATAACATGCATAATCAGAGCTACTGGTGACTGATAAAAAAAATCTGATTGTAATTTGTTCTGTTTTCTTTTTCAGCATCAGGAATTCAGTTTTCTTCTTAAAGAAAGAGTATGTCCTCTTGTTATAAAGCTCTTCTCCCCAAATATCAAATTCAGGCAAGGTTCCAGCACGTCATCTTCCCCAGCAACAGTGGAAAAACCATACTTTCCCATCTGTATGCGTTTGTTGAGAGTAGTTTCTGTTTTGATTAAGCAATTTTACAGTTTGCTGGTAAGAATATGTTGAAATTTTCTTTATGCATTTCTTGTTTTCTACATATATGCCAGTACCATGATCAGTAATAGTATTTACTAGTTCCTGGAAACTACATATACTGAGAAAAGCCTAAATGTTCTTTTCCTTTGGCACATCCTTGTGTTTGCATGTATTCTACAGGTATGATTTTTATTAAACGTGGTCTTGTATGAATTCTCAGACTAGATTAGCTGCTTTCTGTATATAAGGTTTTGAGAATCCTTTGATCTTATGTTGTTTCCTTACTTCAGCTAATATTGATGTGTCTTAGTAATATTTGCTAAGAGGTTTTTAATTACATTGCTAAGGCTGTTGACAGAATGTGCGTAAAACCTATGTGTTCAATTAGTTCTTACCCCTTGAATTCTAGATATTTCCTAAAAAAAAACCTTTTTTTTTTTAACATTTCATCTGTTTACTATAGTACATTTAAGAACTTTAATACCCGTGAGGAATTTAACTCCTCGGTACAATTACATGTGTGCTGTCAATTTGACAAAAGTAATATGATTATTAGGTAATTTTAAAAGATATTTTTGAGTAAATGCTTGCTGAAAAACTTTTTTAGATCTCATATGATTTGCTGCAATAGGAATCCTACAATGAAGTGGAAGTTTTTTGAGAAATTATTTTGTAGGAGGCTTTTTCTTTTCATTTAATGGCTATAAACTATATCTTTTAGGTAACAGAATGTGAAATCTTTCTCTCATTGCTGGTTAAGTTTCTGGATGCAGACAAACCACAATGGCTAAGAGCTGTTGCAGTAGAATCTATTCACAGACTTTGTGTGCAACCTCAGCTATTAAGGTATTAAATGTATTGAGTTTCACTTTTACATAAAATGCAAGAAATACTTTTATTTTCCTCTGGTGGTAAATGCTTCCCAAAACATAGTAAATATATAGAAATTGAAACATAATAGACTCTTCAAGATAATTTTTTAATAAAGCATTAGGCAATGCTTATTTATCCAGTAAGGGATGAATTATAGTTGAGTATTCCAAACCTGCTCTATCTCACCAATTGCAAAGGAGCATTTACTTAATCCAAAGGATCATTGATCTAATCCAAAGTACTACCGTTTACCTAAGTATTTGCAGCTAAAATGTGCATTTAGTCTACAGTGAGGAGGGAAGTTGCTATTAAAATGTGGTGCTAGTCCCTAATTTGTGAAATACTAACTAGATTTTATAAAATGTTTTCCAGGTCCTTTTGTCAATCATATGATATGAAACAACATTCCACTAAAGTTTTCCGTGACATTGTGAATGCATTGGGGTCCTTCATCCAGTCTCTATTTCTTGTACCAAGCACAGGGAATACATCAACAACACCAAACCAAACTGGTAAAGCCTTGTCCTTACTAACACCTCAATTTTTCCAGCATCTCCTTGTAATAATAAATCCTGGTTTGATACAGTATATATAGGTGGCTTTTTACAGTTCTATGTTTGTGTTCACTGAGTTGGAAAGCTAGCTTAAGACAAACAAGTGTTTCTGAGTCTGGTACAACAGGTGATTTTACCTGTATGTGCAGATGATGTAGCCCCCAGTGAGCAGAGCAGTCCTCCTGCATTTATTTCTGATTCTGCAATGACCTAGCTCCTTGGTTCACAACTTTTTGGAGGAAAGTAAATTTCTAATTTCTGACTATAACGTCTTTGATTTCTGTCTCCTGTCTGAGGATATAATTCACAGCAGTGTGCAGGTGAAATAATAAGACAACGTGCATTTGCTTCCTCATGGTAAGCCGTAGCTAATTCTTCTGGATGTAGAGGGACTAAACTGGACTGAGGAAGTTGAGGTAAAAAGATCTGTGTTTTACAGATGATCTTTGATTTTTCTGTAGGCTGAAAACAGTCAGTTACTTAAACTAAACTTGACTGTCTTTTTCTTATAGCCAGGATTTTGGCATTTCACTAGGTATAAGAAAAGAATATAGGTATATAGAAGGTATGGTAGCAGGTATACAGAAGAAATGGTCCTCCTTTTAATGCCTTTACAGGTGTTCATGTCTATATCAAGGCATTCTGCTTTTTTCCATGGTTCTGAAAGCAGAGGCCTCAGCAACAGTGTCTGAATTTTAAGGGTGTCTTTTGACATGCTTTCTTAGATAATAAACACATAAGTGTAATCATTATCTATTATATCTACTATTAGTTTAATAAGCATCAAAATGTACAATTTTAGATGCGCACCTTCATGAGTTCACTTGTGAAGTCTGAAATCCAAGTTGATGTAGCACTCATAATATGAAATTTGTGTCAGTAGCAATTGTTCAATAGCTGTCTTAACGGAAGCTGGTAGAATGCTTATATTTCTGGGTTTAGTTTAACCTGCTTAAGATAAATGCAAAAAGCACTGTTTTATTGTGTAGCATGTATGTGGGAGAAGCCACTGTAAAATACTTTGCTGAAAAATTTTATTTTGTCTTCAAGTGAAACAGTAGCACAGGAGGGTCATACCTTTAGTGTCCTTTTTGTGGTTTATTGTATCCATTTTTATTTTCACTCCTTCATTCTGCATGTTTCTTCTGTTTATTTGTGCCTCTTTTCCTCCTGTGTTGAACACCCAAATTGCAGATCAATGCAACCCGATTTTTGGACTGAATCTTCTGATTATAACAATAGTCCTGTTGTAGCAGACAGGACTATTTCATAGATTTAGTTTGGATGTTAGGAACAAGTTCTTTACCATAAGGGTACTGGAACACTAGAACAGGTTGCCCAGGGAGGTAGTTGAGGCTCCATCCTTGAAGATATTCAAGGTCCAGCATGACAGGGCTTTGGGCAACCTGATCTAATGGAGGATGTCCCTGCTTGCTGGAGAAAGTTCCTTCCAACCCACACCATTCTGTGATTCTATGGTTCCATATGATGTAAGCCTTTTCCCACTTTGATGTAAAAGTAGTTACATACCCGATTGCTCAGTGGGGTCACAGAAAATGACACCAGTGTAACTGTGTTTATGTTAGTGACAGTGGGTTAACCATTTTCGCTTAGCACTATGATTTTGTTGTTGCTTTACTGTGTTCAAGTAAATACACAGACTTCTGTGTGTATTCATAGGGCCTAAATTAGTAGTTTAGTTTCTCCACATACTAAAAGAGAATACACCAACATGGCAGTTGTTAAACTGATGTATTAGTTGTTGTTAGTTGCCCTCTTGGGGACTCTGCCCTTCTCTCTCTAGTGTCTATATGCAGACTCTAAACTTCTAGTACCCACTCCTACAGAGTATAGATACCATTGTATATATGGGAAGCTTCTATCTACAGAATTCCTTGTCCTTCTGCATGCTGTTGTTGTTTTGGTTTGGGTTTTTAGCTTCGTAAACTGGAACTAAAATATTTTCCCTCCTAGCTGTTGGTTGTTATATTATCTGCTCTTCCCTGACGTGGTTTGTTTAATTTTACCTTGACATGGAACAGATTCATATGTCACAGCTCTCTTTGAATTTCTTCTTGCAGCTTTTCATCTCCAAAGTGGTAATCTCTGTTCTTGGAATGATTAACCTTTCTCCTCCTCCTGACTTCTAGCTACAAATATTTTTCAGATAATCCTTTAAATATCTCACTCTTCACTAAAACATATTGTGTTGAGATCATGTAAGTTTAGTTCATTCACAGAACATTATGAACACTGCTCTTCTTTTCATGGAAACATTTTATTCTGGTTGAAAATAGTGCAGTTGGCGTCAGTCATCGGCATCTTTTAAACTACCTTGCACATAAGATCATGGTTCAGACAGCAGAGGGAGCTCAAAAATAGAATTTGTATTGGTTTTTTTATTAACAAGCAAGGCCTGTTAGATTAATCCATGTATCTCAAATACAGAAAAAGGATGTTTGCTCTTCACTCAAATGAGATTGGCTAACTTTATCACTTTGTTTTTCTGAACAGGAAGTAATGCACTGGGGAATACTGGCTCAGCACAAACGAACCCAGGAATTCCTGGAATGGGAGGAGGTACAACTGTATTACCTGCCTTTGAGTACAGAGGCACTTGGATACCTATCCTGAATGTGACAGTGCAAGGGAGTGCTAAAGCTACCTAGTAAGCAACTCTTACCTTTGAAAATGTATTTTCAACTTGACAGTTTAAGAATTTTTTTAATTGAATATTTAGGTCTTCATTTCACTGACATAAATGCTTTTTGTTGGTGCAACAAAGGTATCCTGAGTTGTTGCTACTTTATCTGAATGCTCTTGATTCTGATCCAAATGTCTTGTATGACTTCAGCATCTGCTGGATTTTTTTTTTTCCTGCCATACTGTTGGTCTGTTAACTTTTCTCACTTTTCAGCCTCACTACAGTATATACACCTGTGTTGGTTTGAGCTAATTGGAGAATTTGTGTGAGAAATTAGACTGTTGCCTGAGAGTGAGAAATTAAACATACTGTGTCACTTCACCCAGTTTGTCTGAGAGAGAAGAAAGAGGATTGTTTTGAGAATGTTCCCAAAACATCCAGATAAGCCAGTGTGCTTGTGCAGTCAGTCGGCTCTGGGTCCGGGCAGGCTTCAGCAGCTTCTTTCCTTTGTCTCTCTGCCTTTGAACTAATTCAGAGTAAAATCACTAAAACCATTCATTCCTTCCTGCCACTAATCTTTCTGACTGATCTTCAGCTTATCTGCAGCATCATCAAGTGGTGAGATAAAGCTGGGGGAAGGAGGGAAAGGTGGTGGTGGGGGGTTTGGTTTCCCTCTCTTGGGGATTTTGGTCTCCAGGAGGGGTGTGGTGTCTGTATTCCTTTTTTACTGTATATTTCTGTAAATATCTGTTATATCTTGTAAATATTTGCTTGTATATTTGCATTGCTGTAAATATAAAGCTTCATTTATTAACTTCCAGTGTGTTTTTCTGAGTTTTAGCCGGGGTTCTAAAAGGTGGGGGGGCAGGTTACTGCAAACCCACTACAACACCTTTGGAGTGTCTTTTGTTAGGTTGTACTCTGGATTTGTACCCTTTCATGTAATATTTATTTAGCAATTCATTTACTCTCTTATTTAATGACTTAAGAAGTTTTTTTTTTCTTGAGTTGCTAGCAGTCTTGAAGGATGGTATTTGGGGCCTGTTTCTACTTAATGTTCCTTTGGAACCTTGTTGAGTTTTTTGTTTTGAATCACACTGGTGCTGTTACACATTTAACTTGTCATGCTTTCAATTTTTCAGTTTGGAAATGCTGGACAAAGTAGAGCCACCTACAATTCCTGAAGGCTATGCCATGTCTGTGGCATTTCACTGCTTACTGGATCTTGTTCGTGGTATTACATCCATGATTGAAGGAGAGCTGGGAGAGGTAGAAACAGTCAGTCAAGCCACAGCAGAGACAACTTCCTTACCAGCACAGTCTTTGGAGCAGCAAGACTTGCAGTCTGTATCTGACCAATCTGAGAAAGAACTAGGTATTTGAAAATGCAAAGACTACATAAAATACATCAGTTTTACATAAAGAAAGATTAAAACAGTTCATGCTTTGTTGCTTAAATTTATTGTTTCTAAATTGCACATATGAGCTTTAATGATGTGAGGTTTTAGTTACAGACCAATCACAGTCACCAAAAAAATTAATATTTGACTGAGTGTACTGTTTCTGTCCTATGGCACCTTAGCCATAGTCTCCTTATAGCCTATTAATATTGTTTTATGTGGATGTACATAGGAGAGATGACAGGCATTCTGTACTCCAGAACCATTAATTTGCCTTCCTGTGTCCTTATTTCTGCTTAATTCTGAGTTCCATGGTCATAAACGTTTTAACTGAGAGATTTTAAATGAGGTTTGAAGTATTGCGGTGGTTTTGGCCAGTGTACCAGGCAGTGCAAGCAGTAGTGCTGTACCCAGATGCCCAGGCTGCAGAAGGTGGGGCAGGGAAGGGGCTTGGCCCGAGTGCGGTCCGGGCGTGGAATGCGGAGCTTTCCATGGTCCTGCAGGGCCTTACTCTGCGCTGGCCCTTAGGCTCTCAGCATGGCGCAGTAGCGGGAGGGTGCTGTGAGAATGATAGGCACCTTTTAAAGTTGTTTTTTTTCCTGTTAAACTAAAGAAATGAAACAATACAGACAACTGTAGATGCTAACAGAGAGTGTTTTTCTGTTACTGCAAAATTTCAGTATCTTGTCCCACATTTATGCACTTCTGAATGTTTCTTTTTACAGACAAGGTTTAAAAATAGTTGTAAAATTTTTAAATTATTGTTGGGGATGGGATTTAGAATAAACATTACCTTAGTGACATTTTTTACATTAGCAATGTCACTTTAAATGCAGCTGTTTCTTTTGATACTAGTGTGAGTGTGCTTGTTTATACATATATACATGTCTTTATAAACATACATGTAAACACAATTTTAAAAATGCAGATGCTTTCATTTTGATTACAATGTGATTTAAAGTTATTAAGTAAAATACTGTATTTCTGCTATAAACAAGTATGTGTATTTCTTTCAAGTTAGCAGAGCTGTCTGGGAAGAAATGGTGAATGCTTGTTGGTGTGGTCTTCTGGCCGCTTTATCCCTCCTACTTGATGCAAGGTATTTGGTCTTTCATACCTCTTGATTTTTCAAAGGTGACATTATCAGCTGTATTTTTAACTGACTTTCGATACTGGTCAAGGTGACAGTTGCATGACGGAGTGTTGTTCATGACACCAGAGCAGACAGGTTTGTGGGTTAGTGATAGCTAGACAGAGTGAGGATCTGTTGAGAGTAAATGACACAGAAGTCTTGAATCAACCTTTAATGTACTTGATTAGAGGATAATTAATTAAATTTTTGAAAGCTTGCGTTTAAGCCAATTAAATTATTTTTATTCCTTTTTTTTTTTGTCTGAATGTTTTAATACAGTGAAGTGAGACTACCTTTGTCCAGATTACCATTGATAACAGACTAAATAGTATCTTGGCACTTGTTAAAAATATGCAGTCTTTGAAGTGGAAAAGCTGTTTACTAGATAATAACTTTGGTAACGTAATTGTCTCTTTGAAAGAGTCTTTTTTTAAATCAAACACCATTAGTGCTAAATACTTCCTGACACTCTCCTTTCCCAAATTGTTCAAAACTGCCGACCATGTTTTTAGGAAGTAGTTTTGAAGAACTTTGACTGGTTGTGCTTACTTTTCAGTATTTAGAATGTTGGCAAGTTTAAAGTATATGTTATCATTGCTTTCTGTTTTTTTAGCTGCTTGGTTCTGTGTCTTGCATTAATTCTTACCAAGTGATGATATTCTTTCAGTACTGATGAAGCTGCCACTGAAAATATTCTCAAAGCAGAATTGACTATGGCTGCACTTTGTGGAAGACTGGGTCTTGTAACATCAAGAGATGCCTTTATCACTGCCATTTGCAAAGGATCCCTGCCTCCTCACTATGCCCTTACTGTATTAAACAGCACAACTGCAGCTCTGTCCAGCAAATGTAAGGGTTTAGGTTTTCCTTAATTACATTTTCATGTATTGCCCCGCAACCCAAAATTTCTCTGGATATGATTGAAAAAACATGTGACTGTGGTATTTGACTATGCTAAATTATGTTAGAACTCTCAGACAGGATCTAGGCCACCTGCTTTCCAGAATTGGTTAATCTTGTGTCATTTGCTGGTTGTCTGTGTACTCAATCTAAAACTTACTGAATGCTTAGAATTTTAGAAGTTTGTGTTCAGAGGAGATCTGTCTGTCATCCTAAAGATCTGCCAGGATATTAATTAAGGCAATCAAATTCTGAAATGGTTTCTAGTCAGCTTGTATACTTATGAATTGACTAGAACATTCTGCATTTTTTGTGTACTTCAGTCTTTTCTGCAGTTGTCTAGTGATGGTACTGCCTACTGTGTAAATGGAAGATCTTAAGTTCTGAGCTCTGTTCAGTTTGCAAGAAGAAGCTTCCCAAATCCTGAGAGAATGTTGTAATTCATGGAACATAACAGTTGAGAATGTACTCTGTTTATGATGTTGAGGACAACATGCAAGTACATGGAGAACATGCAGGTGGATCTAACGTTAGACCTCTTAGAAGAAACCAAAAGTGTGTTATTCTGGGAACAAGAACCTTTGCTCTGGCCCATAAGCTCAGTGTATTCATAGAATAATAGAATCAGCCGGGTTGGAAGAGACTTCAAAAATCATCCAGTCCAACCTGTCACCCAGCCCTATCCAACCAACTAGACCATGGCATAAGTGCCCCATCCAGTATTTCTCGAACACCTTCAGGGACAGCGACTCAGCCACCTCCCTGGGCAGCCCATTCCATTAGTAAGTCAGTCTCTCTGTGAAGAACTTCCTCCTAACATCCAGCCTTACCTCCCCCAACACAACTTGAGACTGTGTCCCCTCGTTCTGTAACTGGTTGCCTAGGAGAAGAGATTGACACCCACATGGCTACAGCCTCCCTTCAGGTAGTTGTAGACAGCAATGAGGTCACGCCTAAGCCTCCTTTTCTCCAGGCTAAATAAGCCGAGCTCCCTCAGCCTCTCCTCATAGGCCTTGTGCTCCAGGCCCCTCACCAGCTTCTCTGGGCGCATTTCAGTACCTCAGCATCTCTTTTGAATTGGAGGGGCCCAGAACTGGACACAGTACTCAAGGTGTGGCCTGACCTTGAGTGCTGAGTACTCAAGCACTTGATTACAGGAGAAGAATAACCTCCCTTGTCCTGCTGCCCACACTGTTCCCGATACAGGCCAGGATGCCACTGGCTCACCTGGCCACCTGGGCACACTGCTGCCTCATGTTCAGCTACTGTCCACCAGCACCCCCAGGTCCCTCTCTGCCTAGCTGCTCTCCAGCCACTCTGAACCCAGCCTGTAGCACTGCCTGGGGTTGTTGTGGCCAAAGTGTAGAACCCTGCACTTAGCCTTGTTAAATTTCATCCCATTGACCTCTGCCCACCCATCCAGCCTGTCCAGGTCTCTCTGCAGCGCCCTTCTACCCTCCAATAGATCCACACCTCCTCCTAACTTGGTGTCATCTGCAAATTTACTGATGATAGACTCAATTCCCTAGTCCAGGTCATCAGTAAAGATATTGAACAGCACTGAGCCCAGCACTGATCCCTGGGGCACACCAGTAGTGACTGGTCGCCAACTGGATTTGGCACCATTCACCACCACTCTCTGGGCCAAGCCATACAGCCAGTTATTGACCCATTTCAGAGTGGATCTGTCCAAGCCACGAGCTGCCAGCTTTGCCAGGAGCTTGTTGTGGCAGAGGGTGTCAAAGGCTTTGCTGAAGTCCAGGTAGACTACATCCACAACCTGCCCTGCATTCACCAGGCAGGTAACCTGAATGTAAAAGGCAATCAGGTTGGTCTGGCAGGACCTGCCCTTCCTAAACCCATGCTGGCTGGGTCTGATCCCTTCGCCATCCTGTAGGTGCTGTGTGATTGCACTCAAGATGACCTGTTCCATAACCTTGCCTGGCACTGAGGTCAGGCTGACACATCTGTAATTTCCTGGCTCTTCCTTCCGGCTGTTCTTGTGGATGGGCACCACACTGGCCAGCTTCCAGTCTTCAGGGACCTCTCCAGAGAGGCAGGACTGTTGATAGAGAGTGGCTTGGCCAGCTCATCTGCCAGCTCTCTCATCACCCTAGGATGGATCCCATCTGGTCCCATGGACTTGTGAGGATCCAAGTGCCTCAGGAGGTCCCTTACTGCTTCCTCCTGGATTACAGGGGGACTATACTGGTCCCTGGCTCCATTTGCCTGTTCAGAGGCCAGTTGTGCTGAAGACAATCTTTGCCACTATTGAAGAAGGTAAAGAATGTGTTGAGTACCTCTGCCTTTTGCTCATTTCCAGTCACTACATTCCCCTCTGCATCCAGTAAAGAGTGGAGGTTGTCCTTGCCCCTTCTTTTGCCATTAATATATTTATAGAAACATTTTTATTCTCCTTTACAGCAGTGGCCAGTCTAAGTTATAAACGGGCTTTTGCTGCTCTAATTTTTTTCCTACAAGATGTAGCAATATCTCTAAATTCTTGCTGAGATACTTCCCTCCCCTTTTTTCCAAAGGTGACAGGCCCTCTTTTTTCTCCTTAGTTTCTGTAGAAGCTCCTTGCCCATCCAGTCCAGTTGTCTCCCTCGTCGGCTTGCCTTCCGGCACATTGGGACAGCCCATTCCTATACCTTCGAGAGTTCTTTCTTGAAGTAGGTCCAGCCTTCCTGAATCCCGTTTGTTTTTAAGGGCTGTTTCCCAAGAGGCTTTCCAAGTTATTTCCTTAAATAAGCTGAAGTCTGCCCTTTGGAAATTCAGCTTGGAGGTTTTGTTGATTCCCCTCCTGGTTTCACCATGTATTGAAAACTCTTATTTCGTGGACCCCAGGCAGCCTCTGACTACCACATCTCCCACCAGCCCTTCTCTATTTGTGGGCAGCAGGTCGAGCAGGGCCCCTGGTAGGCTCGTGTAAAGCTGTGATAATAAGTTATCCTCTGTACACTCTAGGAACTTTCTAGACTGCTGCTTCTCTGCAGTGTTAAATTCTCAGCAAATGTCTGCCAAGTTGAAGTTGCCCACAAGAATGAGGGCAAGTGATCTTGAGACAGCCTGCAACTGCTTAAAAAATAAGAAATCACCCTCTGCTTCCTGGTTGGGTGGTCTATAACAGACTCTAGTCAGGATGTCAGCCTTGTTGGCCTTCCCCCTAATTCTTACCCATGGAGATTCAACCTGATCATCCTTAATCTCTGTTTCCATGATGTCAAGTGCCTCCCTAATTTACATGGCCACTCCTCCACCCCTTCTCCCATGCCTGGAGAGTCTGCAAAATCTCTTCTGAAGAGTCTGTAGCCATTGATTACACCGTTCCAGTTGTTTGAGTCATCCCACCATGTTTCTGTGATGGCAACAACATTATAGTTTGCCTCTTGTACTAAAGCTTCCAGCTCCTCTTGCTTACTACCCATATTGTATGTACACCAGTGCACACACTTCAACTGGGCTGTTGATTTTACCCCTATCTCTGGTCTACCATGCTCCATCTCTTTCTTTGGTTCATCTCTAGTATTATTAGATCATAAGGCAGTAAAATAGTATACATGACTGAGCTACATGTATCCCTATGGAAATGAAGCAGTGAACTTAAGTTATTTTATATAGATTAGTCTTGTTTTTACAGGTGAGTTGTAAAATGGATGTCCCAAAATCCTGTATTGGAAAAAACATCATAACATAGCATGACACATCATGACACCTTCATTTTTTGAGTACATAATTATAATAGTAGCACACAGTAATACCATTTAACACACAATTACCCCAGATAACTGAGTTGAGACAAGTCTGATGCTCATATCTTACTGCAAATACTCAACTCTCAACATAAAATGTATTTATTGTAAGCAGTATCTAATAGTTAGTGAGAGCATTGCTGGCTTCTTTAACCCTGTAAACCAATGATGTAATAATCAAAATGTAATTAAAGGTCTCAAAGTGAGCACCTTAAAGCTAACACTGAAAAAATTATCTGGAGCACGTTTGCCATAAGGTGGTTGCTACTGCAAATAAGTACTGGATTTTAAATTTAGATTGCTTTTATTTTCCGTTTCCCTCCAGCATATTCCATTCAGGGACAGAATGTTCAAATGATCAGTCCCTCAAGTGAATCTCATCAGCAAGTTGTAGCTGTAGGGCAGCCGTTAGCTCTTCAGCCACAGGGAACAGTAATGGTAAGTACAAGTGATCTAGTCCTGCTTAACTGCTTCTTTCTGCATCTCAGTAAGTCTCAAAACCAGGCAACAGATACAGCAGCATTCTTACAAATAATAGTTATCTGAAGTATTATCCTAAGCTTTTAATTTGAAGTAGCTCTGAGGAGCAAAGTTGTCAGACTTTAAAGACAACTTTCTCTTGTTTTGTGCCTGATTCTTAGCAGCTACTATCCATTCTGTTTCAAAAACCCTGGATCTCAGCTATATTACAGGCCTCTGTGTGGAGGTGCACTTAACATGTTTGGAGAGAGAGAGACTCTATTTTCTGGAGATAATGTACTTAAAGCTGGAGTACTTGAACTTACGTCTTTGATAATGTGAATCTGGAAGGAAAGGACAGTGATCAAATCATATTTTATCACAGCAAGACAAAACTTGAGAGATACTGAGCTGCTGCTCTAAAAAAGATAACCTTTTACTGTTGCAAACAAAATGCAATCTTTAAGTTATTTAGTAAAAAAGTGCAAGTTTCTTAGGAACATTTTTGTAAAGTAGTAAAAATTATGTGGTCTTTTTGTTTGTTTGGTTTATTTTCAGCTGACATCAAAAAATATCCAGTGTATGAGGACATTACTTAACTTAGCTCACTGCCATGGAGCTGTTCTTGGTACATCCTGGCAACTTGTCCTGGCTACTCTTCAGGTATAATAGGACCTATTTATGCCTTGTTTTTATGCTTTCGTCTTTTGCCATAATTTGCTTTTGAGTTTTTGTGTAACAAATAGAAGAAACTTTGATTCTGCTCATGCTGTAGTTTGAATTGCCTTGAGTAAGTACTGTAGCATTTCCCCTCAATTCTGGAAGGTTGGTGGCTAGCTTGAGTGCAGTATTAGTTTCCTCTCTGATCTGAAAGGCTTTTCTGATGAAAACGATCCTTTTGTCTTTCAGCATCTCGTGTGGATTCTGGGACTGAAGCCTGGTGTTGGGGGTGCATTAAAACCTGGGAGAGCTGTAGAAGGACCTAGCACTGTAAGCAGGATTCTTCTTTCTATGATTAATGATTATGCACTGTTTTCTGTTGCAATGTGTAAGATGCATTTCTGTCTCTCTTTCAAGGTTCTGACTACAGCAGTTATGACTGATCTGCCAGTTATATCCAACATACTTTCAAGGCTTTTTGAAAGCTCACAGTAAGAAACTTCATCTTCTAACTAAATAACGTATCAAACTTGTCAGTGTTTTGACAGCTGTTATTTTTCAGATACCTTGATGATGTGTCTTTACATCACTTAATAAATGCCCTTTGCTCCTTGTCTCTGGAAGCCATGGATATGGCCTATGGAAACAATAAGGTATGAAAAGAGTTATTTGTTTTCTTTTTAGGTGTTTTTGTGAAGCAGGCAGAAGACTTGTACATTTATCCTCTAATTATTTCTAATATTAAGTCAGTATTACATTTGATACTGTAGACTAAAATAAGAATTATGAACCAGGGAATGTCTTATTTATAATGGTTCATAAGGTTACTAAATTCTATGGGCATTCTCATTGTGTTCCTGCTGTGGCTCTTGTTAACTAAGGAATGTCATGTGTTTCTGTGAATGAGATTGGTGGTGGATAAAACTACTTAAAAGCCCTCATAATTTCAGAGATTATGGATTCTGAATAGCATTTTCTATGAAGTGCTCAATGTTGTTTTGTAATATATTTCAGAAAAACCCTGACTGACAATTTAGTTATTAACACCCTTTTGATAATTCATACTTACTTGTGAAAATTATAATACACCTGTCAGCCTCAGAACATGTAGTCAAAAAGGATTAAAGGCCTTGTGTATATATTCTCCTAGTTATAACCTACTCCCAGAGGAGGTGTTCTGGAAGTTTTTTGTTGATTTATTTTACTAATGACAGAAAATACACTTCATAATGTTACAGCAGCAGAGAGTGGTTTGAAAACAACTGTTTTTAAATGCAAACTTTGTTTAAAATGAGAACAAAAAAATCACCAGAAATAGGAACAAAATAATTTCAGTGCAGCAGCCATTTTTACTATATGTTGATTTAAAAGAAAAAAAATATTAAAATGCGATATTTGTTCACATATAATTTTAGTTTTAGCAGTTGTGATGAGAAGAAGGCTACTTTGCAAGTGAAATGTTACAAAACTGATTGAAAGGATGACTGTATAAAAATGTGTGCTTCGGAAGGAGTATCAGTGCTCTGATTGTTGTGAAACTTGGGGACTGCTATTTAAGCAGTGACAGAAGTCTTGCTGGTGCGCTGTTGCTGCCGCCTTGTGGCTTCTCATGAAGTACTTCCAGCCGTGCTACCTAAACTCCTGTAGCAGCATTCACAACCTACAATAATAGTACTTCAGTGAGATTAGTTGTATCTTAATTTGTATGTTAGAGTTTAGCAACAGACTCTAACGTTACCTGGTTACCTCAAAGTTATGTGTTTAAATTCTGTTTTATTAAGGAACCATCACTTTTTGCTGTTGCTAAATTACTGGAAACGGGACTAGTTAACATGCACAGGATTGAGATTCTTTGGAGACCTCTGACTGGTCACCTTCTGGAGGTAACTTACTGCTTTCATCATTTGTACTAGAACTTAGTTTGTATTAATGAAGGTCCTGTGGAAATGCATTTATCAAGTGTATTTATATATTCCAGTATTTTAGTCTCCTTTTATTGGCTTTGTCTTTGTAAGGACTGAAGGCACCATATGTTTCAAACAAGGCAATGTTTGATTGATTTATTATACTTCATATATGAGCTACACTGAAGGTAACACAAACAGGCTTCACTTTGGATTCCTCTAGTACATAGGGAGATTTTAAGATACATTTTTGTATCCTTTTCCAGAAAGGTTGAGCCTGTTAGATTTGCTAACAAACAATTTATTTGTTTTTAAAGGTTTAACATTTTGAATGGTCTCATCAAGAGAATACTGTACAAATACAACAACGGGTGTCATAATCTCATTTCAATTTCTTAAGTATTTTAACTTCAACGTGAAAGATCTATTTTGCTAAGGAAAAAAAAGGAAATACTGAATTTTAAACTACAAAAGGTGACAGAATATAATAAACGTTTTGCTTCTCTACACAGATATGTAGAAGAAAGAAATGCCAAAACAGGGTTTGATTAAAGTGGGTAAAGGAGAAAGCTTTTATTACTAATTTTCCAGAAAGTATCAGACACTTCCTTAGAACATTATTTCAAACAGTATTAAGGATTGGCCATCTCTCCCCTTATTTATGGATATGATCTTCACATAATAGGTAACGTAGGAGAAGAAAATTGTATAGTTAGGTGTATAAAGACTTAAATCACAGGCATCTCTTTCTATTTTCTTTTTTTTTTTTTTTTTAATTTTCCCCCCTCCAAGACAAGGTCCATATCCATGCCTTGAGACTTTTTCTTTACATCTAATAAGCAGTCTGTTTCAGTCTCTTATCCAATGTGGGTGTTTGCCACTGTTATGTAGGAAATACACAGTCTATTTCCATTTCTTTTGAAGTACTGCCTTGTTTCCTTTTAATCTTAAGGCATCGAGGTACAATAAGGAAGGAAAAAACACCAGCTGCAAATTCAGTTAAACACACAACCTGAGGGAAGAGTTTGTTCCCTGTCACTGGAACTGATTATCTAGCTAAATTCAGAGCATCATGAAGTGGTTTAATTTTTCTTTTTTATATAATAGGAATATAAGTAATTCAGGAGAGCAGCTGCTTTATGCCTGCGTTTTTTAACATTGAACTAGCTCTTCTCCATTGCTCACCTTTTCAGTTTGTCTGGTGGCTGAAAAGGGAATGGTCCACAAATCCAAAACCATCAAGCTTCCTTATGTTCTTGCCTTGGACTTTGATTCACGTACCATCTGAGCTAGGACTGTGTCATAGGTTTAGGGAGTGGACAGATGCTAATTACCCCTCCCCAAAGAAATAAAAGAAAACTCCTCAAGGATTGGGAAGAACTGGAATGGTAAATGGGAGTACCAATCACAACTACATAAAGCAGGTAAAATACCCAAAATTCGTACTCTGCCTCAGCCCAGTTTTCCCTCCTGGGCTTTACCGAGGACTCATTAGGCAAACATTGTCCAAAAACCTCCTCCCCAACCAAGTCTCAACTGCCTCTTCCCCACCCCGCAAGCCTAAATGACACAGTGAAAATTAGCTCTGCCAAGGCCAAGTCAGGCCGCTAACCTCTCCCACAAGAGGATAAGGTCCATCTGGGAGCAGAGAGAGGGAAAGAAAAAGAGGCAGAATTTACTCTGCAGTAACTTTATATAGAGGATACAATATTATGGGATGGATTTACACAATTTCTGGTGCCATCCAGCTTGGGACAGATGGACTGTCCAGTCCCCAGGTAGGACCTCTCTATGGTCGGATGGCTATTCTTTAACCCACAACAGCCTGGAAGAGTGGATGGAAATAATTAGGTAGAGATCAATGAAACTGTAGACTTATCTCACTTGTTTGAGGATAATGTATCAAGTATAGGAGTATGGTTCATACTAGATGTGTATGCAGTGGGTTTGCACAATGTTTTCAGTTGTTCTGTTCTAAAAAAATCAAAAAACAATCAGCAAACCTATCAAGTTTAGATAATAAGACAGAGAAAGGAAGAGGTGATTGAAACTTCAGATTGAAATAATGTCTGCAGTTGTTGTGTCAAGCTTTTGAAATGGTGGAGTGTAAGGCTTATTTTACATTCACTATTTAGTTAGGTTTTGGATTTGAAAATATAAAAGAGCAGACACTTTCTACTGGCTACTGTCATGCTTCTTCACTTGATTATGTTCAGCAGTGTATGCAAGATGAAACTTTCAATTTTTTAGTAGCTCAAGGCTAAGTCAAACTTGAGGGTTTCAGGCATTCATTGAAGAGTTGTTTGGTACTTTTAAATCAATCATTACCTGAATTAGCAGTTAGTATATTCATTTTGGAAAGTGTATTGGCATGAAATGCTGTGGTGTTCATTATGTTTCCTTCTGTGTCTTTCACTGCTTCCTATTGCTTCCTTATTCAGAAGGTATGTTTATCCAAAAGATAAATATTTGTTTACTATTAAACCTGCTTTTATAATTTAGAGATTTATTGTATTTTTGCTTAAAGCATTATTTTAATATTCTGTGTAAATTCTAATAGAATCATTGTTACAAATTACATATATTCAAATCTTGGTTAAATAAAAGTGACTTTAAACAAAACATTGTTGTGTTTTCAGGTCTGTCAGCATCCAAACTCGAGAATGAGGGAATGGGGAGCAGAAGCTTTAACTTCTCTCATTAAAGCAGGGCTGACATTCAGCCATGATCCTCCATTATCTCAAAATCAGGTAAAGTAACTTTAAATGCATCTTCTTTCCTCTTTTTCTGGAACTTCAAATGAACATAAAATCAAAATCTTCCCCAGAGGAACTTTTTTACAGTTCAGTGAATAGGAGGAATTCATAAAGCAACTTCACTATTGAGTTTATAGAGCCTGCAGCTGTAGCATTCAGATGTAACTGTTGAGGATCACTTCATGCATTCTAATGAGCACTCTCTCCTTCCTTTTTCAAAGGTGTAAAAGAGTAGTGATGTTCTCATATTATGTCCTTTTGTTAGGACAGGTTCTGGATCACCCTAACAACTGCAAAACAATTCCAAAATGTTTAGAAATACAGATGCGATAGCACATAGAAAATAAATTCCCAAACCTTCCAAATCACAGTTATTTTGATCCATTATTAATAAAACATTGTAATACTTTTGCTGAAGTTTAGTGGATAGGTTTTCTTTTCAACTTTAGTAGGAAGCCCTGCTGGGTGAGCAAAAAGTTATGCAACTGTGACAGCAATACTGTAGCTGCTTTCTGAGTGACCTGGAAAACAGGTGGGGGTTAAAAACAAAAAAAATCAAACCACCAGAAACCAAACAATGCCAGCAACAATGATAAAAATGAACAAAAAAGGGTAGATTTGTGCTGACATCCTTTAGAAACAGTTTTTCAGAAAAGCAAGTCTGATGTTGAATTTGAGACTTCTATAAATGAATGACTGAATTCATGTAATGAATCTTCAAGAGGTATTGTGTATTTTTACTTATACATAAAAGTAAAGATCAGTTAAATTTTATCTATTCTTAATATGCTGTATTGTTTACTTTTAGAGACTGCAGCTGCTTTTATTGAATCCACTAAAGGAACTGTCAAACATTAGTCATCCTGATATCAGGATCAAGCAGTTGGAGTGTGTGCTACAGATTTTGCAGAGTCAGGGTGACAGCTTAGGACCTGGTTGGCCATTGGTGCTTGGAGTTATGGGGGCAATTCGAAATGATCAGGGGTAAGTGGTGAAAATATTTTTTAAAAAATTATGTAAAATAAAAACAGTAGAAAGAACCCTGCTTTTATTTTCTTATTTTAATAGTCTTTTTCAGTGGTAGCCATAATATTCACTGTAATTTTAAACTTGTCAGTAATTTAAAAAAAAAAAGGCAGCCTGCTATTTTTATTCCTGTAGAATATTTTTATTTTACTGAATTAATATTTCAGAGGAGCAGAATATTATTTCAGTCTACCCTCTCCTGTGATCAGCATGCAGTATACACTAAGAAGCGCTCAGTGCCAATTGATCCTAACCATCTTTCATGCTTGCAGATAATTCTGTATGACTTAGTTGTTGCTCATATTTCCTCTGTTGTTTCTTCTTAAGTCTCCAGATAGTCTCGTGTATGTGTCATCTTCTGAACACACTCTCTTTCTTGAAGTTTTCCCCCCTAAATGGCTGTTGGTAGTACAAGGATGGAATATTATTTATTTGCTGTGTAAATCCCTTGACTGACTAAGACAGCTGGATCTTGCCATCAGAGAAGAAGTATTAGTGAACTGATTCTCTTTCCCACAAGGCAAGTTAGAAGTGAAGCTGAAAGGAGGATTTTTTGGAAGGAGCAGTGGAATAAACATCTGACCCTGGAACTGTTAAGCACCACATGCTTACACCATATTTTTCTTTCTTTGGTGCTAGTCATCAAATACCTCTGGTGGGTGTCAGAAGAATTCACCTTGGCATCTCTCTCTTTTTTCCCCCACCTTACCTTCTGTCTTCTGACCCTATGAAGACCTCCTAAAGGCCCTTCAAATGCTGAAGGATTTTGCTCTAGCACCAGTATTGCTTGCACTGGTGGGTACTACCTGCCAAAATCCCCCCCAAATATTGGCATTCCCGACTGTGAGCATCTTCTTTTTGTTAACCGTGGTTCCTCTGGTCCCTGCTGTTTCCGTACCTGGTGCAATGTGTTTTGATTCCTACATGCCTTTTGGTTCTCTCATTTGTTTGTGGATGAGAACAACAGAGATCTGGTCTTCAGTTTGCTTTATATCTCAAACCCATACCTCACTGACAGATGTTACTAAGTTCTTGTGTTATATTTTAGTCTCCTTCTACAAAACATATAGGATGCTCTGTTTTTCTTCAACTACATAGCACTGTTTGCACACATCGTGTCAGCTGCAGGAGGATGAAAAAATTGAGCATGCCTCCTTTCTGTTGGGAAAGTATAGAATTTCTTACCTCAGTTGTGAGCACAGGATGCAGACACTTTCCATACTTCAAAATTTCTGGTCATGTGACTAGTGAGGGTGATGGAACACTGGAACAGGCTGCCCAGGGGGGTTGTGGAGTCTCCCTCTCTGGAGATATTCAAGACCCACCTGGATACATTCCTGTGTGACCTACTCTAGGTGATCCTACTCTGGCAGAGGGGTTGGACTGGATGATATTTCAGAGGTTCCTTCCAACTCCTAACTTTCTGTGATTCTTTAAAAGTGCCTTCTCTCTGGTTAGTGAACATACTGGATTCCAGGACAGAAATGCATTCACCGTCCAGGAGATCTTTACAGGATGCTAAATACAAAAGGTGCTACTTTGAGAGCCGGTGATACTTCTTGATTGTATGGTACTAACCTGCCAAACAAATGAAGATCTGTCTGAAGAATTTTTCAATAGGATGCCCCTTTTTATTTTAAAGATAGATAAAGCCCTTTATCATCTTAAGCTTTACTCAGAAACTTAAGTTGTCTTGCTCTTGTATTTACCTTTTTGTTGGCAACCTGTAACATTAAGGACAATTTCACATTTTGAAGAGTTGTATTGCTGTTGCTACTTGTATGGAGAACTTGGAAAACTTTCTCCAAACACATATTAGTGTGGGACATAAACTAGTGAATTAATTCTTTTGAATTTGTTCTAATGGTCTCTCATGTGAAGATTGGAAGGAAAGATTAATTTCCCCTTAACTCAGTTCTTAAAAAATGAACTGTGTTAACTATACTTGTATTTCCTGTCTTCTTCCCTTCTCTTTTGAGAGTCCTTAAAGGTCACACGCCTCTGGAACCTCAGAATGGAGGCAGAACTGCACCAGTCTTTGTTTCACTTTATAGACTCCTGTAAATAATATGGGAGAAGTACTGTATAAGTATTTGTTCCATGAGTATAGTAAAGATAAATCCTCTGATCCTGTGTGGTGGGGTGGATGTCTCTCTGCACCACAGTAGAGAATTATTAGTTATTCCTTGTTTTCTTTGTGAATTTTCTTGTGCATTCCTCCAGCTTCCATATTGTGTTGGCTGTTTTGACACAGTGGAAATGGCCTACCTATGCTTTTGATTTTTATTTAATTGAAAAAAAATATTTTATTTAGGATTCTGAAATATATAACTAACATATTTGTATTCTGATTTTTTTTTGGTGGTATATAGGTTTTGAAGGACACTTAAGTTTTTGTGTTACAATTTGGATTTTTTTTTTTCCTTTGGTCCATTAAAGATTAAAACCAAAACCCAACCTATAATGAAATTTAAATGCAGCTTCACTATTTCCTTTTATCCACACTCCACTACTTCTTATGATTCCTTCATCTTGCCTGTCAAGAAACAAGGTTTTAGTTATAGAAAGCTCCGTCTCACAAACCTACATTTCTATTTTATGTTTGTGTTCAAACTCTAAAGGCGAAGTATTGACTCAAGTATATTTAATGGCAGATACTTTGAAAATGTTTTTGTCTAATATAACATAGTATGGAAACAGATAAGACTATAATTTACCTTAGCTTGCATCTTCCCTCCTAATATTTAAAAGACTTTTTGCCTTTTTTACTTCAAGTAATTTCCAGCTGCTGATACAAGTGTTCATAGCACTTTGGAATCTTTGGAAGATTATCCTGCTTAAACTACACTTTGTTTTGTCTACTGTGATCTTTTTAGAATGTTTTACCTGGCATGGTTGAACTAAGAACTCCTAGAACTCTAGAACAGAGAAGTGCACTTTGCTATATAAAACTAGCTGAGGACCACTGGAGAATCTGAACTTCTTACTGAACTCCACTAGGTAGTTAACATGGTCTAAAGTACAGAATTTGAAGCTTCATCTTAATGCATCTCAAAAAAAAGTCTAGCTGAAACACTTCAAATGTTGAAAATTAATCTCAAAAATATTAAATGGATTTTTTTTTATCTTTTTTTTTTTTTTTTAATCATTGAGGTATTGTATTCAAATCATTGCTGCACTCTTAAAGAAGCTTGAAATGAGTGTGTGTGTGTGTGTTTTGTCTTTGTTTTGTTTTTTTAAGAGAGTCCTTAATACGGACTGCATTCCAGTGTCTTCAGTTGGTTGTGACAGACTTTCTTCCAACAATGCCATGTACTTGTCTACAGATAGTTGTTGAAGTTGCAGGAAGCTTTGGACTTCACAATCAAGAGCTAAATATTAGCTTAACTTCAATTGGTTTGTTGGTGAGTTTTATATTAACCTACAGTGATGCTGCTTCTGGCTTTCATTTTCTTTTGCTTAGTGAAAATTAATCTTTAGTCAATTTTGCAAAGGAAAGCCAAAACCTGGTTGTTGTTTTTCTATTTTTTAAAAATTTTTGCTTAACTTTCATGCTATCATTAGGAATCATATATAAATTGAGTGAGCACAATTTATCTTTTGTCTGCATGACTCCAGGGTTAGTTAAGTAAATAGTATTGTGTTGTAGCAGTGTTCATCAGTGTCTTATTTTTAATGCATTTTTTCCCTTTTTAGTACTTCATATATAAATGGGGCCTAAAAGCTGAGGCTAAGAAAAATGCTTCCTGCACCCTGCAGTGTTTATGTGCTACTTTTCCTCTAGCAGTGTAGGAAAATTACTGTCTTGACGTACTTTGAAAAATACTTTCAAACATGGAAATCTGAAATAATTTATTTCATGATTATTAAAATCATTATAATATTTTAATTGTACAACAGCATACTTGTAATTTGTTTTGTAGTGGAATATTTCGGACTATTTTTTCCAAAGAGGTGAAATAATTGAAAAGGACCTAAACAAAGAAGAAGCGATGTTGCAGAAACAGGCAGAAGAAAAGGGAGTAGTGCTGAATAGACCTTTTCATCCTGCACCACCGTTTGACTGTCTTTGGTTGTGCCTGTATGCCAAACTTGGAGAACTGTGTGTGGATCCCCGACCTGCAGTTAGAAAGAGTGCAGGGCAGACGTTGTTTTCTACTATTGGTGCTCATGGAACTTTACTGCAGCATTCAACGTGGCACACAGTAATATGGAAGGTATGATGTGTAAGCTTCCACTGAAGGTTTTTTGAAGTGCATTCACATTGTAATAACCACTGACTGCTATTTGAATACCAGTTAACTAGATTGCTAAGACTTTTTAAAGATAGCATATGGTGACAGATGTCCATTTTCTTGGGGTTTGGGCATGTTTTACACTTTTCTGGCTCTTAAAGCATCTTATGAAGTGTAGTTTTTGTAACTTGATCATTTCTTTCTTAGGAGCTGGATAAAAAGTTGGATGAAAATTAACTCATTTTGTTGTGCAAAAACATGGAGATGTTTGAGGGTCATGGGATTTGACACTAGATTGAGTTTACTTAGTGCTCTGTTTTGGTTGCCTTCTTTGAAATGATCTGTCAAATACGCTGTTCTAGATCACAGTCATGTTGGTTGTGCTTTATGTAAAACATCAGGCTGCAGTTAGGTCTGCCTGGTGTACCTGGTGAAGTATCCAAGTGCAATCAGTTTAGCCTGGTACTGCTAATACTGTTCTTAGTGGTTTCTGACCCTTCTCAAGGGAATATTAGTTGGTTGATTCTTACTCTTAGCTGTTGCAGAGACTGTTTAGAATAAAGGAGTTCTCAAAGGGACACAGTGACAGAAAGGATAATGGAAAAATTACTGAGCTTTGTTATTTTCCTGTGAGTATCACTAAGTTACTTGAAAATTTGAGGTTTTTTTCACCCTCTTTTTGTGACTATTGCAGGTTTTATTTCACCTGTTGGATAGGGTTCGAGAATCTTCTACCACAGCTGACAAAGAAAAGATTGAATCAGGAGGGGGCAACATTCTTATCCATCATTCAAGGGATACAGCTGAGAAGCAGTGGGCTGAGACATGGGTATTGACACTGGCTGGAGTTGCAAGAATATTTAACACAAGGAGATACTTATTGCAGCCTTTAGGTAAAAATTTACATTTTAAAGTTATTGAAAGATGCAATAATAAACTTGACCAATACACAGAAGTAAAAAGTACTGGGCAAGAGCCTTTATCTTAGCTTAAATGTTGTCTTACCCTGAATATGATTAAAATTCTGGAGGTTTTAATCCATGCTCCTTAGAGGCAAAAATGCTAAGTAGTATTTTCATCTTCCATATCACGGAGCTTTAGATTAAATCTCAGTAGTCACAATTCTGGGTGCCAAAGAGCTTTAGTTTATAGTAGCCTGATAACAATAGGAATTTTTCCGTTCTTTTGGTTATCAGAACATATGTTTTCTCATCTCTTTCTAAGGCTATACACTTGCCTGAAACTGTTCTGTGGCATCAGTGTGTCAAGTTCAACAGTACTTTTAACAGTGTAAAGAGAACTCACTTATAAAGTCAGTGAAGTACTGTATGTTTGCATCATGCAGTTGTATGTAGTAATATTTTACACTACCATGGTAAATTACCTAATAATTAATTTCTGTAAGGAGACAGTGAGAAATAAATGAGGAATATATAGCTTGCAAAGAAAATTTCCCCATTACACTAATATACCTTCACCATCATCTAATATGCAGTTAATATATCTAACAAAAAAATACATTGAATGCTGTTTAATTTTTGGTTATTTGCAATTCAGAATAAGCGTAGCAATGGCTACTATATTTGTAGTAGATTTTAAACTGTATTAAACTTGAGTTAAAACTGAATAAAAAAATGAAAAGATTACAGGGGTGTAATGAGTAACATAGAACACTGAAGTTTAAGGCTAAATTTGATGAAAAACTCCAAAAATAAAATCTTGCTCCACAGTACAACTGTCAGATAATTTTAAAACCAGAACTCTATAAATGCACTGCATGACTATAGATTTGAACCTTAATTCCTTCTGCATGCTTAAACACTTTTTGGAATCAACACATGTCTGGTCTGTATAAGAAAAATATCTGTTTCACTATCCTGAATGGAAAAAAAAAAAAGGTATTCTTCTAGTATGAGATGTGGTATGTGGTTTTTGTTTTGGTTTTGGTTTTGCTAGCAAATTCAACATAGTTCTGTCGTTTCATTCTTCATATTTGTGTGTTTCTCAGTCAGATGCACTCTTTCTGATAAGCTCAGAAAGTTATTCAAGCCATTGCCTAACCATGTGAAATTTCTTTGTGTTGCCAAGTATATGAACAGCCTTTTAGTGACAGTGATAGTGGAAAGAAGAATACAAAAACAGTTCCAAGTTGATTTTATTTTTTATCCCCCTCTCTCATTTTTTAAAATAGGAGACTTTTCCCAAGCCTGGGATGTTCTTCTTGATCACATCCAATCAGCAGCACTCAGCAAAAATAATGAAGTTTCTCTGGCTGCACTGAAAAGTTTCCAGGAGATTTTACAAATTGTTTCTCCTGCCCGAGACTTGGAGAAACCGGATACGCCACCGGCTATCAATGTTTCTGTACCTGTGGTCGTAGGTACAACAACTGCTACTAGTCTTGGCAGATCATTCATGAGAACTGACTCCATAGGAGAAAGAATAGGAAGATACAACGGAGCTGAAGCACCTGTAGTAACGGATGAAATTGAAGATTTGAATCTTTGGTGGGCAGCCTGGAACAGCTGGTATAGGATTGGTTCAGAAAGTACAAGGCCTCCAATTGCTTGTGATAAATTGACTTTCATTCCCAGCCAGCCTTTTCTTACAGCTTTAATTCAAATATTCCCAGCTCTTTACCAGCACATCAAAACTGGTTTCAGCATGGATGATCTCCAAAAGCTGGGTATCATTTTGCATGGTGCCATTTCAGTTCCAATCAGTTCTGATGCTTCCCCTTTTATCCTTCCATCTTACACTGAAGCAGTTTTGACAAGTTTACAGGAAGCGGTGCTTACAGCTTTAGATGTTTTACAAAAGGTAATAATGTGACTTCAGATGTGTGGTGAAAGGTGAACTGTGCTCTGTCTTAATTCCTCTTGGAACTATAGTGTGGGCCTCAAAATTGAACACAGGACTGAAGATGTGGCCTCACTAGTCCTGAGTACAGGATGACAATCACTTACTTGGTCCTCCTTGTCACACTGTCCCTGATACATGCCAAGAAGCTGTTGGCCACCTTGGCTGCCTGAGCACACTGCTGATGTATGTTCAGACTTGCATAGGTAGTCTTAGGTACCTCAGTTTATATAATTTATATAATATCTCCCATTTCATCTATAATTCTGTCAGATGAGTGCTGAAGCCCCTAAAAATAAGTTTAAGTATATTTGAATGTAGTAAATTCTGTGAACGTGCAGGATTGCTATGTAACAGTACAGTTAATCTGAGGCAGCCAGCCAGTGCTGGTGTGGAGTAAAAGACATTCATCAGACGGTTTTGCTGCAGGTCACAGCACTTTCTTCCACTGTCAAAATAAATTTATGCTCAGGAGCACACACAGAACCTAGAATAATAGTTAAAGAAGAGAGTGCAAATTCTTGCCATCTTTTCAACAAAATGTTTCTTACATGTTCACACTGTGGGATCAGATAATTCTGTTCTTTGGTGATACAGAAAGATTCGAGTCCATTCCAATTTTTTCAGAAGTTCTGGAACAACCTGGTATTTGGAATATCATATTTTTAGGACTGGACCCCTGAATGGTTTAATAAAGAGATTTTGTGGTTGCACTAGTGAAGGACATTGCAACTCAAGAACTTGGGACTCAAAGGGAACCTGGAGTCTCCTTTCAGACTTCTGTGTGTTGAGCCCACTTTACACCTTTGTTTTGTTCATAGCTTTCTTTTTGTTACCCATTAGGACTTGTTTTCTAGTCTGCTGCTGTAGTGTTAAGTGCCTGCTTCATCACTAGCTCAGCTAAGGTGTGTACTCAAGCCTAAATTCTCTCTGTTTTCACTGCCTTTTTACTTTGATTCTGAGTCAGCTCTGTAGTCGGCCAGCTGACTCATTCAACAGAGGAACACAAATATACACTAGGGGATCAGATAGATTAGAATTCTTCCTCTGGAGGCAGTGTGGCTATGAGCGTTGTAAATTCAAAGCTGTATTTACATACACTGGCAAAGAATTAGCTGTGGAGAGCTGTAACAACCCAAGTAGTCCATGACAATAGTTGCACTGTGACTGAACTATTAAAAAATGTGGAAGTTAGTACCAGAGTGTTTTTCAACAGAAACTTCTGAAACTAAAGTACTCTGTCAATTTTTATAACAAACAGTGACCTGTAAGGTATTTAATTTTAAGGGGTTTTTTTGTGATTTATTGTTGCCTGACTATTACTTCTTAATTTATAAATATTTTATGTGGGTATGTAAATAAGTGCATTTAGTATACTGAAGTACTACTCTGCTTTGTATGCACATCCTTCTTCACCCATTTTGCTAGGCTGGTTTTCAGTTAGTTACCTGATGTCACTGTGAAGCATAAACCTCTTTGAAATACAATTCCAGTTAGTTCAATTTTCAAAACTAAGTGACCTAAACTGCCTTTTTTTAAATTTTATGTGTAATTTCTAAATTTGAAAATAGCCCAGTAAACTGGGTAGAAAACGCTTCTATTTGTAAAATGAAATTTTTACCAGAGTTTCATAAAATGTGGTAAGAAGCTACTCATGCACAAACTTCAAACAGAAAGTAGTTACTGCTTTTGTTCACCAGTACAGAAAAAGCAGCACCTGAAATTACTTTCCACTGATCCTGAAATGAATAATAATGACAATAATTGCAAAATGTATTAAAAGAAGTTGAGAGACATTCTCCTCCCCATCTACTCTGCCCCAGTGAGGCTGCATCTCGAATACTGTGTCCAGGTTTGGGCCTCTCAGTTCAAGCAGGACCTCAGGGAACAAAGATGAAGATGATGAATGGAGTGGAACATCTTCCTTATGAAGAGTCTGAGGGAGGTGGGACTCTTTAGCTTGAAGAGGAGGAGATTGAGGGATGACCTCATGTATGTTTATTTAATATGTAAAAGGTGAGTGCCAGGAAGATGGAGTCAGGCTCTGCTTGGTGATGCCCAATGACAGGACAAGGGGAAATGGGTAGAAGTTGAGGCATAGGAAGTTCCATGGAAACATGAGGAAAGAGCTTTTCACTGTGAGTGTGACAGAACACGAACAGGCTGCCCAGGGGGGTTGTGGAGTCTCCCTCTCTGGAGATATTCAAGACCCACTTGGATGTGTTCCTGTGTGACCTGGTCCAGGTGATCCTGCGCTGGCAGGAGGGTTGGACTGGATGATCTTTAGAGGTCCCTTCCAACCCCTAACATTCTCTCATTCTGTGATTCTAACAATGTGGAGTAAAAGGCAAATGTATTTTGAAGTGTTTCTATTACAGCTAAAAAGGTAGTCTTCTGTGGCTGATTTAAGTTGCATCTATATAAAAGTTGTCCAGGGAGTTGAGAATGCTCTCCCTTTCTAGCCTGTGTGTTGGTACACAATTTTGTTTTCATGAATTTTCTAGTAGCTATGTAATCTTGCATGGACCTATTAAAATTCAGTGCAGTGACTTCAGTGCAGAAGCATATCAGCTGAAGATGTTTCACAAGGTGTTGAATGCTTTTATATCAGTGATTAACCTTTTAGTTTTCTGCCATGCAGGGAAGTACCCAGTATCAAAGCATCTTTTTCAGAGTTCAGTGGAGTTCTGAACCTGAGCACCACAGAAGTAGTATGGCTTTTTTGAAGGAGTGCTGCAATATATTTGTAATGTCGATAAAGCTTTTTGAGCATTAGATACAAATTTTGAATGGCATGAAGCTGAGGAAAAGAGAGACTTATTCCATGGCTTATGGAGTGCTCTGCTGCAGGTTGTAGATTGCCTGAAGGTACAGGTCTTAGGATGATCCTAGTGGTGACGGTATCTGTAGCCTTTGCTTGCTAGCCCATCATTTGCCACTGCTCATGACACAGTCCCAGCATGAAGGCGGCAGTCAAACAGCTTTGGAGTAGTTGAAATCTTAAGAGAGTTCAACCATAGCTTATAGATGGCCTGTGGTTAATGAAAAGGAGATTTAATTCCTCTCTTGAGAAGAATGACAGTCTTTTTGTGCAACAATACATAGATTGGTTCGTGCAGCTTTGAGAAGAGAGACTTTGGGAGGCGAAGCAAGCCATTTAAAATGTAAATATATAAATATATAATTGGAGTAACTTCATAGAATCATTGTATCTGGCTTTGAAAATAAAAGCCCCAAGATTGCCTTAAGATTTATATTCCAGTGGGAAATCATTAGCCTATGACAAGATGGTATTTCTTTGGCACCTTCTAAATATACCCTTCCTGAAATGCTTTCCATTTTAATGCAAGATCATGAGTTTCAGCTATACCAAAATCCCATTTCTCATTTAATTTTTGATCCTTACCGTAAGACAAGTTTAATGACGTAGAAAACCTTACATGAATTACTTCTGAGATGTAAATATTCCTTGAAGTACAACTTGAAGATGATGTGGCTGAGATCAACAGGCAGGATGTATATAATGCATTTTGCTGTCACATTGAAGTAGAGCTCATAAAGATACCTTTGATTGGATGAAATGACATAGCTGTATATGCTCAGGTATGTTATTGTTCAGTTTAATAGAATAACAAAGCCTGCTTTTCTGAGGCTGTTAGAACTATACATTGTCTTATGTAGAGCATGACACTTGCATAGTCTTATATGGGATTTTTAATTTTGGAGCTCCTTGTACTGATTGAGATATCTGAACGTCAAAGCTCAAGATACATATTAAACTTCTGTATTTTCTTTTTGGTCTAGGCTATATGTGTTGGCTCAGAAAGCATGCAGATAATGTATCCTGCAATCTTCGACCAGCTGCTGGCCTTTGTAGAATTTTCCTGCAAGCCTCCACAGTATGGACAGCTGGAAACAAAGCATATTGCAAATGCAAAGTATAATCAGGTAATTTAATTAGAAATACTGCTTGTTTCACTTGGGTGGTGAACCCAGTTTATCTTTACATAGTGGTTGTTCAACAAGATGCATTTATTCTGTAAAAACTTCACCATGTATGTTGTGTAGTAAGTTGGTTTTTGTTATGTGCTTTTGTTATCTCTTTTGGTCCCTTTGAATTCTACTTTGTTTTTATAGTTTGTGTACCTCTGTGTGGGACAGATCTTCCCTGGACACCAGATACAGTGAATGTATCTGAATTTGTCCAGGGAATTAATCTAAAATAACATGCCTTTCATGTGATACCAGAATTTCATAGAAAGACACAAGAATTGTCAACTCAGCCAATTCTCTCAAGCTGCAAATTTTTTAATTGCACGTGCTTTTGAGAAATGGATCTTGTTCTTTAGTTCTTTTTATCTGTGTATGCTGCTGTTCACTAAGCATGAGCATCTGATTCAGTGTAATCAAAGAGGTAACTATTATATATGTATTAATTCTTCTTATTCTGTTTGTCCTGCAACACAATGGACTCACACTAGATACAACTATTTGCACCGGTGAGTTATATTTCCTTAAAGATTGTTGTAATGTAGTTGTCTTGTCTAGACTGCAACGTTTCTCCTACTTAAATGTACTTTACTTCAATGTAGAGTACATTTTCATCATGAGACTACATTGTATTTGCAGTTTTGTTGCTTGGACCATATTCTTAGCAAACCCTGCATGCATGAAACAGAGTTCAATGCAAACCATGCCTTTTCTGTTCCTTAATTAAGATGTTTTCACATATAGTTCAGTAATTTAGTAATTTCTTTTCCTAGGCTGAATGGGTAGCATTGAATTATGTACCGTTTGCTGAGAGATCATTGGAAGTTGTTGTGGACTTATACCAGAAGACAGCTTGTCATAAAGCTGTGGTAACAGAGAAAGTTCTTCAGAATATTATTAAGGTAAAAGTTTGTCTTGCTGATGCTGAAAATAATGAGTTTTATTTTGAGCCAGTCTTTATAAATTCTCTTTGGTAAGCTTAAAGCTTAAGTAAACAAATTGTGATTTTATGAAGATGAGTAGCAGGTAGTAATTTCTTTTAAGCTGCAAGGCTATTGATTAGGCTATATGTACTGTTCTCTAGCTGGATAACGACAACTTTAATATTTCAGTGTTAAGATAAAAATGAACAGATTTGCTGAACATTTAACAGAAATGTTAAAATTTCGAAGTGTTATGCACCTTGATCAGATGGGTAGGCCTTAGTAAATAGGGCACTGAAGACCAAAGACCACTTTATTCAGACTGGCATATATATTTGGATAATGTGTGCTCTACCTATTACTTTTGATTTGCTTTTAATGATTGTGTGTGTGAGTAATGTCATATGAAATGTTACAGATGCACAAATGTGCCTTTAAAATTAAATTGCCTAACTATGACTTTTTTTTGGTGGAATTGGTAGGGGGAAAAATGTAAGTGACCTAGATTTGGTTTGCCATGACTTGTCTTACATCAGATGGTTCTTGTGTAGGAATATGGGAACCAGAGTATGGTTAAAGTAGTTACATTATACTATTTGGAATCTGTTATTAATTAAATTTTTGTACTTCAAAGTTAATGCAATTGTTTTCTATTTCTGCTTTAATTGGATAAGTGGAACTTATGCAAACACCACTTTTCTGTAACATTCACAGCAATCTACTGCAGTAGATGAAAAAGGGGTTTAGATTATGTTGCGTGTCTCAAAAGGGTATGTTGACATTGGAATTAGATTTGACCCCTATGATCAGCAGCATCAGAAGTAAATACTCTGTTTATCCCTAGGGTTTGATCCTAGCTCTCATAACTTTTGACAACAGAGAATTAGTTACAACTTCCTGATTTGAGGAAAGACTCTCTTTTGAGAGCAGAATCAGAGGCTTTACTAAAAGCTCTGGAGGCATAAGTGTAGTACCTGAATTTAGACACTGTGTATTTAAAATGTGTATTAAATAGCTTTCCAGGACAACTTGGTATCAGGTCCCAGTTAGTTTGACTAACAATGATAAAACAAATAGACAGAGAATCATAGAATCATTTTGGTTGCAAAGACCTTTAAGACTGAGTCTTAACTGGTGACCTAGCATCACCATGGCCCTTAAATCACATCCCAAAATGACATGTCTACATGTTTTTTGAATACTTCCAGAGACAGTGACTCTACCACCTCCCTGGGCAGCCTATTCCAGTGTCTGATCACTCTCAGTAATTTTTTTTTTTTCTGAATATCCAATGTAAACCTCCCTTGGAGTCAAATTGTGCTGTTTCCTCATGTTCTATCACTTGGTATTAGCAAGAATAGACCTCACTACAACCTCCCTTCAGGTAGTTGTAGAGTATGATGAGGTCTTCCCTCAGCCTCATTTTCTCCAGACTAAACAATCCCAGTTTCTTCCTTTTCATAAGACCTATGCTCTAGCCCCTTCACCAGCTTTGTTGCCTTTCTCTGGACAAACTCCAGCACCTCGCTGTCCCTGTAGTGAGGGGACCAAAACTGAACATAGTATTCAGTGTGGCCTCACCACAGTGCTGAGTACAAGGGCATGGTCGCTTCCCTACTTCTGCTGGCCACACTGCTCCTGATACAGGCCAGGATGCTGTTGGCTTCTTGTCCACCTGCACACATTTCTGACTCATATTGAGATAGCTGTCAAACAGCATCCCCAGGTCCTTTTGTGCTGAGTGCCTTTCTATTCACTCTCCGCCAAGCATTCCGTGGGGTGGTTGTGACCCAAATAGAGGACCTGTCTCTTGGCCTTGTTAAGCCTCATACAATTGACCTCAGCCCATTGATCTAGACAGTGCAGATCTTTCTGCAAAGCCTCGCTACACTCAAGCAGATCAACATTCCTACACAATTTGAAGTAGTCTACAAACTTACTGAGGGTGCCCTCAATTCCCCCATCCAGATCATTGATAGAAATATTAACAAGAGTGCAAAACCGATCCCTGGGGGAACACCATTTGTGACCAGCCAGTAACTGGATTTACCCGTGTTCACCAGCACTGTTTGGACCTGGCCGTTCAGCCAGTTTTTAACTTGGTGGATCATCCACCCATCCTAGTTATGTGCAGCCAGTTTCTCCAGAGTATGCTGTATGAGACAGTATCAAAGACTTTACTGAAGTCAAGGTAAACAACATCCACAGGCTTTCCTTAATCCGCTAAGTGTGTCAGCTTAAGGTTCTTCAAGCCTTCATGAACCTGTGCTAACTGGGCCTGATAACTTGCCCGGCACATGCTGCATAATGGCGCTTAAAATAATCTGCTCCATGACATTACCTGGCACCAAAGTCAGACTGACAAGTCTGTAGTTCCCTGGCTCCACCTTCCAGTCCTCCTTGTAGATGGGCATCATAACTGCCAGTATCCATTTATCTGGGACCTCCCTCATTAGCATTAAGCTTACTAACATCTTGATGGTTTAAAAATCATTAATGACTTTTTTAATAGCTATTGAAGCTGCTTTTCTATATAAAAGACTTAAAAATAGCTGTGTTTTCATTCGAAAATTAGAATTGAACTAAATCTGTTTCTAACAGATTTAACAGCAAAGGCCAGGTGGTTGTATATACAATCCAACTTTTGAATATTAGAAAAATGTTAAACCTAATGAAGCGGTTTTTGTTTTTAACTGTGAAAGCACTGGGGATAGCTTTGTGGCAATGGGATTAAACTCTCCAGAATGCAGTGATGAGAATAGTCTGCAGCCTGTTAGATATTAGGAAAGCCTATTTGTGAGACTTTGCAGAAATGGTGGATGGCAATACAGGAAAAAAAAATTGTGTGTAGTTTCTTAGTGTAATTGGTAATTGATCAACTTTAGCTTCTCACCTTGTCCTTAGCTACTGACTTGTGCTTTAGCCAGCTGGTATATGGTAAATCATCTTTATATTTTTAGAAGACCATATCATACACCATCAGGAAAGGTAGGATTGTTGTATACTATCATCTATGACAGTGTCTGCTACAATTATCTGCAGAAATCTGTTGTATTGTTAGATTTTTCTAAGCAACTGTACTTTTTTTTTTCTTCTTCATTTTTGCAGACACTAGGAATACCTCTTAGCTTAAAATATTCCTGTCCCTCTGAAAGCACATGGAAGCTAGCTGTTTCCTCTCTTCTCAAAGTTCTCTCTATTGGGCTACCTGTTGCAAGGCAGCATGCATCTTCTGGAAAATTTGACAGTATGTGGCCAGAGCTAGCAAATACTTTTGAAGACTTTTTATTCACNTTTTTTTTTTTTTTTTTTTTTTTTTTTTAATTTTAATTGGAAGATATTTCCAAGTATTTATTCACTAAATGTGTTGGCAGAGTTCAGTACAAAATAACCTTAACTTTAGAGGGTTTTGATATTTAAATTATTACTGCTTTTAACAAACAAAGGAAAACAGGTAACCAATTTGTCAGGTTCAAGAAAGCATAACTTTACACAGTACTATAAAAAACTTCATTTATAAGTTGAAATGGCATGAAACGAGCAAGAAAGATCTCAGCTGACCACTGAATACAAGACAGTGTCTGCGATCAGGCCAAGCAATTTTGGATGGACTTCAGAGGATGTTTACTACAGATTTTTATTTTAAAGTGAACACCATTAACGGTGTATGTATTTCTCCTGAGTTCCAACTTGAAATATTCCACTTTCTATGAATTTTGGAAAAAATACTTTTTACGTTGTTCACTTAAAAAGCCCATAGTTACTTTGCATTTGTTTCTACCCAGGATAAACTGACTGCACCATAATAATTGACTATGCTTTATTTATAATACTTTGCAAATAGTGTGGCTAAACAGTCGGATTTCACAGAATCAGAGAATGTTAGGAGTTAAAAGAAACCTCTTGAAGATAATCAAGTCCAACTTCTGCCAGAGCAGGATCACCTGGACCAGGTCACACAGGAACACATTCAGGCAGGTCCCTCCAGAGAGGGAGACTCCACAACCCCCCTGGGGAGCCTATTCCAGTGTTCTGTCACACTCACAGTGAAAACCTCTTTCCTCATGTTTCCATGGAACTTCCTATGCCTCAACTTCCACCCATTGCCCCTTGTCCTGTCATTTGGCATCACCAAGCAGAGCCTGACTCCATCCTCTTGGCACTTACTTACAGACGTTCATGAGGTCATCCCTCAGTCTCTTCCTCTCCAAACTCCCTCAGTCTCTTCTCATAAGGAAGATTTTCATACATACTTACAGTCATTCATGAGGTCATCCCTCAGTCTCTTCCTCTCCAAACTCCCTCAGTCTCTTCTCATAAGGAAGATTTTCCACTCCCAACATTTTCGTGGCCCTGTGCTGGACTCTTTCAGGCAGTTCCCTGAGGTCCTTCTTGAACTGAGCGGCCCAGAACCAGACACAGTATATCAGATGGAGCCTCATCAGGGCAGAGCAGAGGGAGAGGATAACCTCTCTCAACCTACTAACCACAGTTCTTCTAATACACCCCAGAAGGGCATTGGTGTTTTTGTCCACAAGAGCACATCGCTGGATTTATAACTAGGCAGACAGATAGCTGTATCAGTATATGCATGATCTCTGAAGAATGGAACACTTTAGATGTGGGCAGCTTGAGGAAGTCCAGAAGTGAAAAATAGTAATGATCAGAGACTTAGACAATCTACTCTATTCGTTTATTCAAAAGAATATATCATCAGGAATACATAGTAAGTATTCAGAATATGTTAAAAGATTGCTCCAGAGAAGAATTCTTATTGTCACTTGAGAATGGGTAGAAATGGATTTCAGTACAGTAAAGATTATCTAGGTTATACATAGAATCATAAAATGGTTTAGGCTGGAGGGAACCTGATAGATTATCTAATTCCACTCCCCTGCCATAGGCAAGAACACCTCCTACTAGAACACGTTGCTCAAGGCCTCATCAGACATTAAGGAAGCCTTTTGCTCTAAGGAAGGTTATATGTTGTAGAAGATTGCTTAGTAGTGGTATGGAATTTCCATCTTCTGTGAACATCTATGAGTAACCATCTTTTAGGAATAATTTATCTAGTAGTGTCTCAGTTAAAGGGGAGTGTGGAATAGGAAAAAAATTAATTCTTTTTTTTTTCCTGTCTGTATGCAGATTTCAGTAGCAATCTTATATTTTAGTAGAAAACATTAGGGTTCTTCTGTACCTAACACTAGTATGCTGTGTATTTGTGTATAATTTTCAAACACAGAAAATAAGTAACTAAAAGCAGCTGTATTTACTAATGGTGAATAAATAGCAGCTTGCCCAAAACAGATGAAAAATAAATACCAATGAAACTTAATTTTGAAGATGCGTCCATTAGTAAAAATGCTGGGTTAACAGCGATGGGGAGACGGGGCTCTACTTGATACAAGTAAGGTGTCTGTTTATTGAGTGCAAAGCACTGACTTTATATACTCTAAAATCCAAAGCCTTTTACATTGTGTCAAATAGTAATTGGTTAGCACAGTTGTGTACATCAAGCTATTGGCTGGTAGCAGCTTACCGAAATGCAAACATGTATTCGAGCAAAGCTTACATTCTTTTTACTCAGTTCGTAGACAGTAGCTGTGTCTAATACAAAAACATTTTTGCCCCACTAAACTCAAAACATCCTTGTGCATTAGTCTCTTAGTATTCTGAGGAAAAGCTAACAAAGGAATTCCTACAGTTTGTAATAAAGAATGGTTTTGGAATTTCATCAGTTGGATTACATGAACATTGAATGAAGAACCTCTCCTTTGTTTTTTGCTTTTAATTCAAAGAAATATCTTAAAATAGGAGGATGTTAAAATGAAAAAGCTCATCAAGATGACATAAAAACCACTTTAATCCTTCAAGGTTTTTGATTCTTCACTGTTTCCTTAATTTAAAATAATCTTTGCACCATCTTGTTTAATTTTGTTTTCAGTGATGATTAGTAGTCCTGCTTCCATTCTGAGACAGGCAATCCAGAGCAGTTAACACCTTACAATCAATATCATTGTTAGGTTAAAAAAAAACAAAAAAAAAAAACCAAACCCACAAGTTTGTTTTTTTTTTATTATAGGAGAATTGTGAGAATGTATTGCAGTTAGAAGTTACTTTGGAGATAGGTTCTGCTATTTGCTGTCAATGCATTATTCCCAGGTATCTGCAAAACAGATGAAACATGTATTTTGTGTCTTTTTAGCTGACTCAGGCCAACACTTCTACAGTTTTGGGTATTAATCATTCATAAATACAGAAAAGGAAGATTATCACAGATCTTTATTGTAATTCAAGATAATGTACTATCACATGCATGACCTTTTTTGGCAAATACATTGTCTGCTTTTCTTAAATTACAATGAGTGATTTGTATTTTTCCTGAAAGCTGTTTCAACCATAGAAATTGCATCCCCAACATGTTGCTTGCTAGAAACGATCACTGTTGGCCTTAATTGCAGTAGTTTTTGGATACCTGTCATACATAAGTGAATATTCTCTGGAGGTAAAGGAAAATTAATATGTGAATATTTATCATGCCCTAAAACCTGTCTGTGGTTGCTTAAGTCTGGGTTTTGCCTGTTTGGAGAGCAGAGTATGGACTATAGTCTTACATACTATATGGTGTTTAGGAATCTGCATTTTCACTGGAAGTAAAGATATTTTCTGAAAAGTTAGATGAAACTTTTCTGGTTTCTCACTTAGAAGTTTTGAGGTTCAGAAGAATTCAAAATATTCAAAATAGGCCAGTGCTTTATAGAACCATATTGATACAGCAGGATAGTCTGGTCAGTTGTTACAATTAATGACTGTGGTGCATTAAGGAACTCTGACACACACAGACACACACACACCCCAATTGAAATTTACCAGACCAGCTCAGACGGGTGGGAAGTAAGACAAAGCTATATTTACAGCAAACCTAAATTTATAAGCATATGTATTTACAATTACATATAATTTAGAAATAATACAGAAATACAAATTCCCTCCCAGAAGGGGGCTCAAAGCCACCCCTGCCCTCTCTCTCTCCCAGACAGACAAGCAATCAGCAAAGCTTGCTTGTTATCTGTTAGCGGAAGATATCAGAGTGGAGCAAAGGAAGTGAAAAACAGCAAGGGCTCTGAGGCTAAAGAGGGCAGATTGTTTCTACTTTGGCTTTTTATCCCTTTTAGCAAAACAATGAATGATACAGACTTTATTTTCTTTTTACAGCCAATTATCTAATTTCTGTCATTAGAATAATCCAGTTATCCTCACACCAGCACAATGACCATTGTCACTACCCGTTCCTAGCTTGTTATGAGTAGCTGACTTACGCTTATATAGTTGTACATTTGTATGGCTATTGAACATATGGTTTGGGTTTCTTTTTTTACTCCATTTATGTGCATCTTTTCCTAAACAGCAGTTTGTCTTCCCTGCTTACGTTACAGTTAGAGCCTTATCCCTGGGTAGCTTTAGGATAGATATCCTTTCTGTTCTTTTTATCAGCCTAAGCCTTATGGTCCTCAAAAACCTAAAGCTATAGAGGGAGTACATCTGCCTCATGCCAGTAGTCAGGACAATTACTAATAGCAGTAATTTCTCCTTTTCTGTATCCTGCTCTTCCCTTCCACAATGCTCCTGAAGTGTACCTCTCACACTGTGCAAGGAGGGCTCTAGAGATAGCTGTGGAAGTTTCCCCATGTTGAGGTAATTCTCTTCTGTTTTCCTTTAGTTACATCCCTCTGTGCTTCCATGCAAGATGCTGTGAAGCTAGCCATGGCAAATATGACAGCCTGACCCCTTCGTGTTAAAATTGTTTGAATTGTCTTTTAGTGGGTTTTAATTGCAGTATAGTCAGTCTCCTATATTTGCAGCTGTACCATTTCTAAGTAAATTAAATTTAGATTTTTCAAATTTGTGTTCTTTGAATATTTTAAATTATAGTTGTAATAGAAAATATATATTAATGTCTCATTTCAGACTAATTTGGGATAATGTCTTGGCTGTTTTGAAAGTAACAGCTAGAATTTATTGCACGTTTGAGGTGCATGTCAACCTTGAGATCATAGAAGGCAATGGGAAAGTAATTCTTTTCCAGTTGTCTATGTTGGACCTTTGTTCTAGCTCAGCAAGGTGATATAAAAACTGATTTTCAATGTGTTCCCTGAACACAACAGTGAGTTGTATTTTTTGGTACTTTTGGTAATACTGGAATTTTTGTCCATATCACCGAAATCATTTAACTAAGCCACAGATGAGAAGATAAAGGCACCTTGGTTACATTAGTGACTTGTAAACTTGACTTGGTTTCCAGTGACCTTGCCGACCATATCCTTGTCTTATGGTCACTGAGTCAGTCATCTTTGGTGGCTTTTCAGCTTGCAAATATGCCATATGGGATGTGGAGTTTATTAAGTCAGGTGTACAGTTCTCTCTGCACTGCTGAAAATCAGCATGGATTGAAAAGTTTCTGGAGCACAAAGAATTGGGAAAATACAATTTGGAGATAGACCATGGATTTTTACTATTACCAACTTGTCACTCCTTGTGACAGAAATACAGTTAGGCCTGATAGTGGTTAGAAATTAAAATTGACTTTCTTATGACAGCATTCTGTAATTTTTCTTTAGTTTGCCAGAAGCAGAGAACTTAAGTGTTTTGTCACAATTCTTCCTTCACTCTTATATACCTTTTCACTCTCCACTTTTCCCTCTATTTAGTGTTCTTCATGTTCCATGCCATTACCTGTCCAGGCTTCATGCAAAGCTGCATAAAGATCTATGTTTTGTGCCTGCTCTTCAAACCTTTATTCTTCAAAACTCATTTAACATTCCTGATATGGTTCTAAATATGAAACTTATATCTCTGTAAAACTAGGTAATGATCTGTTGCAGCTAACAGATTTGGGTAGTTTTCGCCTTTAGCTTTGTCCATTAGAATATCCCAGTGCATATTGTCTCATTTATGTATGCACGTTCTCCAAGTGTCTATATAGCTGAGGACAGAGTAGAAAGGTAAAACTCTTCATTATTTCACTCATGTTTAAAATTTTTAGTTAATATTAAATACATTTTTCTAGTATAACTCAGAATTCACAAAATCACTGTGATCCTAGAAATTGCATGTGTAGACAGCTTAATATTCCTTCACCAGTGAAACTGAGTTAGCATAGGTTAAGCAAGAGGTCACTGTGGTCAGAACCCTTAAAGTTAAGAGATTCGCAGTGCTTTAAAATAGTGAAATTCCTTCTAAGCAAGAAGTATCAACACAACAAACCCAAGCCAGCAAGCTGTAGCTGAGGAGGCTCAATAATCTTGCTTCTATTATAAATCAAAATGCCATTTAAAAATTAATACATTTTGTGTAACTTAATTTACACAAAATTGTCTCCTAGTAAGAAGCTGGTCTGTTTATTATTTCATACTGTTCTTCTTTCCCAGAGGCTTTCACGGAAGCATGTCAAGCCATTACACAAAATAAAATTCAACAAACGTGTGTATATATAATTCAGTAGAGCAGAAGTCTCTGCACACATGAGGGAGTTAAATCAATACTCTCTGAAAAGATGCTTCAGATCAGTGTGCTGCTGTGCACAGCAGGACTCTGGGTGGCTGTCAGCTCTTTGTTGTTCGGCTCTAAAGCTCTCCCTAGACAGTGGGCAGCGGCTGGAAGCTCTGTACCTAGGAAAGCCTGTGCATAGCAATAGTCTGCATCACACTGCTTCTTTTCTTCCGTGGCTCTTGACACTTCTGGTACACTTTGGTTGCACTGCATCAAATCAGCAAAGCTTTTGGCCTCTAGATAGATATTTCATATGGATGCCTTAAAAATAATATACTTACTTGGGAGCAATTTGCTATGTGAACAAGTATGTAGCATAATCCATAGCATATATAGCAGATCATGTATGGATAACGGATAGAAAGGTCTTAACACCTTTTTAAAGTAAACCTCATCTCAGAAGGTTAGTCAGTTCGAAATTACAAGTGTTAGAAAGAAAGCTTCCCATGTATTTCAAATGGTCTGCATTTGTATGCATCATAATAGCTTACATTACTATTTAAAAAATTTGCTTAGCTCCTTGTGTTGCAAAAGGTACTAAATGAACAAGTACTTAATATTGTATTCTTTGCTTTCAACATATAAAACTCAAAAATTTTTTACTGCCTAACACACAAACCAATAATAAATACAGTGTTTGATTTTTCTAGTCATACATGTAACACAGGCACTGTTGAAGTTATCTGCATGAAGTCTCTTTCAGGAAAGGAGATGTATTTATTTTCCAGGCAAGAACACTGGTACATACAGATATAATAGTCAAAATTGAGGATTAGCTGTCGGTGTGCAGACTGAACTAAGTGCTCAGCATGAGACAGCTGAAGAAGTGAAGTCTTGGAAAAATCTTATTTGACTTGGTCAGCACTGGGAGGAGCACTGGGAAGAGAATCCTATGACTGTTTGTTAAACTAACCAGATCTGAATGAGATTTAGAAGCCTTCAAGGTTCCTTTCATTAAAACTGGCAGTGAGATGGAGAAAACAGACCCAGACAAGTACCCTTATGAGGACAAGGCTGGCACAGGTTCACAACCACAGATTTGGCAGCTGCCTTGCCAGAGAGCACGTGTTTAGCTCTGTACTACCACCACATGTCTGTTGTTTCCTGGAGAGGGACATGGGGTGGAAGAAAAGGTGGGGGCTGGGGAGCAAGTTTGGAAATAAGCCAAAGAATGCCATTCTGCCTGTCACTGCAGTACTGCACTGATTCCTCTGCTTGCACAGCAGCTTGGTTCTTTGTTCACCCTGGAGCTGTTTTCCTTGTGTCTGCCTCTGCTGCCATAAATTAGGCAAAGAATCCTGTGGGAGATGGACCTTATCATTTCCCTTCCTTCTCAGTAGTGACCGTCCTGTGTACTTAATCAGACGGTATCTCTGGAGGAAGAAAAAAAGAGCATTATCTAATTTAAGATCCATTATAACATGCAAGCATACACTATAGCAGCAAGTTGAGTAACAATTCCAATGTTTCTAAACATTCTTCTCAAGTGGTCAAATTTCCCAACCATTCCTCAGTTTGAAAATATTATGTAGTTATTCTATAAGACAAAAAGTAAATTATGGGAAAAGGACAGAATTTAGTATATGAAGCTATACCAACTGTATATAAGACCTCTCTGTATATGGCTGTTAATGCTACTGATTATTCCATTAGCTCTAGTAACAGGTTACCTCCAGTGTAAATCAGACACTGGAGCAACTGAAACCACAATCTTGTGGAGACCTAGACAGGAGGATTCCAACTTCCACTCTGTCTCAGAAAAGCAGGAAGAGTGGAACTAGATCAGAACAGACAGATATCTAGACCGATCTGCTGGTTTTGTTGGATTAATGGAATACCTAAGAAAGAGTGCGAGATGACCACATGGCATATTTTCATTATATGCCTCTCCAGTCTTCTAATTTACATAGCTCAGAAAGTTCTTGTACAGCAGATTGCTACAGGCTCATCACTTTCCCTCAGATAACTTTGTGAATGCTATGTTGGTTCCATGTAGATTTTAGCAGACATTCCTATGATTGTGAGTTTATAAGCAAGGTATTTGAGTTTGTCTGTTGTGTGAATTACCTTATATATTTTTATTTTTTTATTTCCCCCCTCCAAGTACAGTAGAAGCTGATCTGTAAAGCAAAAGGACCCATCAACTGCAGAGTGCTCACTTCAGGTTTTGTTTGTTTGTTTTTAATTTGAAAGTAGCTCATGCAAGCATCTATGAGAACTTGGAGTACTTTTTTTGTGTGTTCAGTTGCATTGAAAAATCCAGTTCAACTTGAAAAGCTTGTGTCTGATCAAATTAAAACAGTGATGTGGGTACATGAGCTTAAGTAGTTGATTGCTGTCAAAGTGGGAGACCTCTACTTTTTCTTTCCTGCTGAGGAAGTCAGGCAAATAACTTAGCAGTATAATCCAGCATAAGAAAGGAATTTGAATTCACTGAATGTGTAGTCCAGTAAGTACAAGGAAGGCCTCAATAAAAAAACCTGCATCACTGATGGCATAAAATTCTTGAATGATACAAGATCTCTGAATTTACAAGCACATAAGGTAGAATCTTTTAAAGTATTGGCTAATTTTCATGGTTGAGTCAATTCTGCATATTTCATTTGCAACTAAATATATACAATTGAAGAAATGCAAAAAATTGTGTTTCTTCAGAATTGTTTGCAAATTGTTTATTGTTTGGAAAATGTGGTTATCTCTTCATAATATTATTTAAGAACAAATATGTCATTTGAGTTATAAAGGCAAATGACAAAGCAATGACCCATTAATGAAAAGTGTCAGTAGTGCAGAAGAAAATGTAAACTAACATTTTTTTATAGATGTGCTGCTTAAAATCAAACATCTCTTTTCTTGAATAGTAAAAGTAAGATTTAATAAAGTCTGACTCTCTGATGAGGTCCTCACAAACTCATCTAAGCAGATGCTATGACTTCTGTTCATACAGGAGGAGATGCATAGGAAAAATGGTGATCATAGAATGGTCTGGGTTGGAAGGGACCTCTGTAGATCATTTTCTTGTTCAATCCTTCTCTGCAGTCAGCAGGGGCATCCTCAACTAGATCAGACTGCCCAGAGCCCTGTTGAGTCTCACTTGGAATATCTCCGGGGATGGAGCCCCAGCCACCTCCCTGGGAAACCTGTTCCATCACCCTCATAGTAAAGAACCTGTTCCTGATGTCCAATCTAAATCTGCTCTTCTCTAATTTGAAGCCATTGCCCTTTGTCCTACCCCCACAGGCCTTTGTTAAACAGTCTGTCTTCCATCCTTCTTGTAGACCCTCTTCGGGTGCTATTAGGTCTCCCTGGAGCTTCCTCTTCACCAGGCTGCACAACCTCAGCTCTATCAGCCTGTCATTGTAGCAGAAGTGCTCCACCCCCCGATGCAAGTCCTTAAGCAGGTCCATTAGTTTTAACTCTTCAATTTTAGTGGTTTACTACCTCTTTTCATTTGATTTTTTTCCCTCCTCATTATTCGTAAGTTTTTATTCTAAATTGTTAATCAGTAGTATATGATAGTACCAACTTGATGCATGTGAAAACTGTAAGTGTAATGTGTTTCCTCATACTTATCTCCATACACATGAATTTAAAACTATAATGTAGTGTGTTTCTTTCTAGTACACCACCTGATAATCTCTCCATTCAAGAATTTCAGAAGAATGAGAGCATTGATGTTGAGGTAAGGAGACTATAAGAAATAACACTGTCAAACATAACGAGATAGTTATATTCACAGATTGTATTTGGTTATGAAACAATTTGTTTGAAAGTTACCTGTTCATTCTTTTTCTGTGGTGGTGTTTTCCTTTTTGAAAACAAGATAGGCTATTCATAGGGTGAGAATTTAGCTGCTTCAGAGTTATGCAAAAAGTAGGAGGCAACATGCCCCAAACAACTAATGTCCACTCAAGTTTAAAACAGCACAGAGTGACTAAACTAGAATGTACTTCTGCCTCTAACCCATTATTGGATTTTACTTATTAAGTTATTGCCAAGCAATTACCCAGGTAATTGCAAACCATGGAGGATGCTGGGCAATTAAACCTAAAGTGAGTGCCTTCTGTGTTGAGGGGTGCATTTAGACAGCAATAACATTTGTACCCTCCAGATATGTTGTCAATGCTAAAAGGTTTGTGCATGAATGAAGAAATGACACCTTGTTTGTGCAGTACAGAGGTCACTGTAGTTGTTAAGAGAGTCATGTTTGGCCACATAAGGATGAAGAAATTAAGAGAAGATGATACCTTGGAATGAAGAGGGAATAGTCTCCTTTCACTCCAGGCAGGACAAAGAGATATGGCAGACCAGGGATTAAGGGTACAAAGGAAACAAAGTTGGAGAGAAGATATGGCAGTATCTGTGGGTTTGATCACCTGTCATCTCTCCAGAGTGGCAGCTGGAGAGCCACTAAGATGTCTGGATGAATAGTGGGAGCAGTTCTGTCTGCAGTGAGCAGAGCTCTTTTGAGATCTAATGCCTTAATTTATGATGATCTAAACCAAATTTGTTCCTGAATGGGACCGCATCAAGACCAAGGATAGCAAACATTTCAGTTGTTTAGATAATTAAGCTTATTTAGATAATTAACTCATTTGTTGTGCTTTGCAGATTTCACATTGTAAACACAGAATCATAGCATGGTTTAGGTTGGAAGAGACCTTAAATATCATCCAGTTCCAACCCTCCGCCATAGGCAGGGACACCTCCCACTAGATCAGGTCGCTCAAGACCTCATCCAGCCTGGGATGTGATATGCTTTTATGTCATTCTGAGGATACTGAATGGATTAAAGGAAGTTTCCTAACATTTTAGGTCTTCTCTTTCCAAAACCATAAATTCAATTGGAAGAGCATACTTCAAACGTCAGTGGACGTCTATCTGAGTGATAACTGCTACAGAATCTCTGACAAAAGTGAGGGGAAAGAAGTTTATTATTTCAAGTTTAATGTTAGATGCAAGACCACAGTTTTTGGACACATCTACAAAATTTTAATGCTATCGTTGAAAGATTTTACAAAGTTCCGTTAAGCATATCTCTTTTGTTTAATGTTTCTATCTTCTTCACATTAGAATTACCACTTTAATATTTGGAAAACAAATATAAATATATTTAATTTATTTCAGGTGGTGCAGCTTATCAGCACAGAGATACTGCCATATGCTAATTTTATTCCTAAGGAATTTGTTGGTCAGATAATGACTATGCTCAATAAAGGCTCAATACATTCACAGTCATCCTCCTTCACAGGTATGGTACCTGAATGGCAAGATCTGATGTTTAAATCTACTAGAAAGTAATTAAAATCTTGAGGGTATTTATTTTGTTCAAGACTTGAAATTCCATGGCATATATTCAGTATAGACCGTTTGATACGCAGCCTGCTTTTATAAAATGTATTTTTATTTCACTAAAGTTGCTGAGTGTTACTTGCAATTCTTTTTAAAACTATTTCCTTACTTCTTGGTCAGTAGTATATATATTAATTGTACTTGTGTTACTTTATACTTTCTGGATAGTTTGTTTTGCATTGTGCCAGATGAAATAGTACTAACAATAATTTCAGCCAGTTATAAGGCAGACATAATATCCTGTTTTTAAAAGCTAAGTGACCTTAGTGTAACTGTATGGCATACCTAGCCAGATAGTTTCTCTGCCTTTTGGAAAAAACTATACATGTTTTCTTGGAAGGAGGGAAATTTTTTACATATAAGCTGTTGCAGACAAAAATAATTTCATTGTACAGCATCAAATATTAGTACTTATGATGTAGAACAGGGGTTGCTGTTTTTTTAAAATTGATTTAAAATATTTTACTACTAAAACAATATCAAGTAGGTAACACCTTACTGAATGTGATGTGTATTTTATCCTTTTTTTAAAAATTTATTGTGATGGTTGCAGAGCCATCTTTTAATAGAATCATACAATGGTCCAGGCTGGAAGGGACCTCCAAAGGTCATCTAGTCCAACCCCCTCTGCAGTCAGCAGGGACATCCTCCACTAGACCAGGTTGCTTAGAGCCTTGTCGAGCCTCACCGTGAATGTCTCCAGGGACATCTTAGTATTCCTAATATTTCTTCTTATAAATATTAATATTTTTTAATACTAGAGGGGAGACAAACTTTTTTTCAAAATATAATAAACCTAAGTGCAACATTTACTGTATTGGCAGGCATGCTGCACAATTAAATGTAATGTTTTACTTTGACAGAAGCCGAAATAGATATTCGAATGAGAGAGGAGTTTTCTAAGGTGTGTTTTGAAACACTGCTCCAGTTTTCATTCAGTAATAAAGTCACAACTCCTCAGGAAGGCTACATCTCTAGAATGGCACTCTCTGTGCTCTTGAAAAGGTCACAGGATGTACTGCATCGTTACATAGAAGATGAGAGACTGAGTGGCAAATGTCCTCTTCCACGGTATGTATTGTCTTCAGGAAATGAAAGATATCATCAGTACTTCATGAGAAAAAAGTTGCATGCAAAATATCACTCAGTTACTAAAACAATATTGTATGTGTGAGTGGTGTGAATTTTAAAGCCAGGGAAATGTTTGTGAATAAGATGTTGTACAGAAAATACAGACACCAATCTTTTTGTTGAAAAAGCTTTTAAAATTAGCAGTCATATTCAGTGCTGTTACATAGACAATAGGAATGTGACATGCTAACTACTATTTTCAGTTACTGATAACATGATATTTCTGAAATCTGGTTTCCCTTAATTCCCAGTAGAGCTATGTATAGTTCCTAAATTGAGAGGTGGAGAGTCTCCTCAAAAATGAGATAAAATATCCAAACAGCAACACTGAACTAACTGCTCTTGAAACAGAGGAGTTGACTGAAGCACCAGGAAATTCTATAATGTTGAACTTACTTCACTTAACTTTTGAAATGCTTTGAACATGAATTATGAAATTGATTATTTCCATGTAGCAGTTAATCATGTACATGAGCATTTTAAGACTGAGTGTATGCTGTTACTGTTTCCAGTATCAAATTTAAAGCTGTCCTAGTTGAGATGACAGCAATGATGGTGGGAAACTTAAAATACAAATGATAACCGTAATCTCTCACTCTTCTTTCAGTAGGCTTCCTTGAGAATTATCCCTATTATGTGGGGTTTTTTTTAATGTTGTGCAAGTTTCACAGAAAGTGTAGCTTCCCAAGATAAAAATGAGTAGTTGACTGTTTGCTTTTTTCCCCCCTTTGTAGGCAACAAGTAACAGAAATCATATTTGTTTTAAAAGCTGTCAGTACCCTCATAGATTCACTTAAAAAAACACAGCCTGAAAATGGTAAGTTACTGTTAAAAAGCAAGGTTCTAAATAAGGTAAGACTGTCTGCCACAAAGAGGTAGTGTAATCTGTAAGATTAGAGGCCAAAGCCCAGGTAGAACTTAGACTGGCCACTACTGTGAATAACAAGAAATGTTTTTATAAATGTATTAATGACAAAAAGAGGGGCAAGGATAATCTTCACTCTTTATTAGACAAGGAGGGGAATGTAATGACTAGAGATGAGGAAACGGCAGAGGTGCTTAATACCTTCTTCACCTCAATTTTCAATAGTAAGGCAGGTTGTCCTCAGGACAGCTGGCCTCCTGAGCTGGTAGGTGGGGTAAGGGAGCAGAACACCCGCCCTGTAATCCAGGAGGAAGCAGTTAGGGACTTGTTGAGCCTCTTGGCTCCTCGTAAATCTATGGTACCAAATGGGATTCGTCTTAGGGTGCTGAGAGAGCCGGCAAATGAGCTGGCCAAGCTGCTCTCCATCATTTATCAACAGTCATGGCTCATTATAGAGGTCCCTGAAGACTGGAAGCTGGACAGTGTGGTGCTCATCCACAAGAAGGGTTGGAAGGAGGACCCAGGAAATTACAGACCTGTCAGGCCATGCGAGATAATGGAACAGATCTGCCTGAGTGCACTCACAGGGCACCTACAGGATGGCCAGGGGATCAGACTCAGCCAGCACAGATTTAGGAGGGGCAGGTCCTGCTTGACCAACTTGTTCTCTTTTTATGACCAGGTGACCCACCTGGTGGACAGGGTGTAGTGGATGTAGTCTACCTAGACTTCAGCAAGGCCTTTGACACTGTCTGCCATAGCAAACTCCTGGCCAAGCTGGCAGCCCATGGCTTGGACAGGGGCACTCTGTGCTGGGTTAGGAACTGGCTTGATGCCTGGACCTGGAGAGTGGTAGTGAATAGTGCCACATCCAGTTGGTGGGCAAGTCACTAGTGGTGACCAATCTCATTTAATATCTTCATTGATGATCTGGATGAGGGATTGAGACCACCATCAGTAAGTTTGCAGCCAACACCAAGTTGGGAGCAAGTGTTGATCTGTTAGAGGGTAGGAGGGCCCTGCAGAGGGACCTGGATAGGCTGGACGGATGGGCACAGCCTGACACCATGCGTTTTAACAAGTCTAAGTGCTGGGTTCTGCACTTTGGCCACAACAGACTACAGGCTGGGGACAGAGTGGCTGGAGAGCAGCCAGACAGAGAGAGACCTGGGGTTCTTTGTCAGCAGGCAACTGAACATGAGCCTCCAGTGGGCCCGGGTGGCCAAGAAGACCAGTGGCATCCTGGCCTGTATCAGGAATATTGTGGCCAGCAGGACCAGAGAAGTCATTCTGCCCCCATACTCAGTGCTGGTTAGCCACACCTTGAGTATTGTGTCCAGTTCTGGGCCCATCAAAAGAAAGATATTGAAATGCTCAAACATGTCCAGAGAAGGGCAACAACGCTGGTGAAAGGGTTGGAGCACAAGCCCTACAAGTAGCAGCTGAGGGAGCTGGGGTTGTCCAGCCTGGAGAAGGCTCAGGAGTGACTTCATTGCTGTCTACAACTGCCTGAAGGGAGGTTGTAGCCAGGTGGGGTTGATCTCCCAGGCACTCAGTGATAGAACAAGAGGACACAGTCTCAAGCTGCACCAGGAAAGGTTTAGGCTGAAAACATTAGGAAAAAGTTATACATGGAAAGAGTGATTTCCCATTAGAATGGGCTGCCCAGGGAGCTGGTGGAGTCACCATCTCTGAAGGTGTTTAAAAGGAGGCTGGATGAGGCACTTAGTGACATGATTTAGTTAATTAGAAGGGTTAGGTGATAGGTTGGACTCAATGATCTTAGAGGGCTTTTCCAACCTGGGTAAGGAACAAACAACAACAATTAAAAAGTAAAATGTTTCCAATTCTCTGTCAGTAGCTGAAGAAAGCAGGCAGGAAATGTATGTGCATTATGGATTCAGTAAAAGTATTATCTTAAATTTGTCAATTCTTAATCCAGAAAATACAATGAATGACTTGTATGCAGAAACACAGGTGTATAGCACCTGTGGATATTCCATCTGGCTTCCAGCTACTGCTGCTGGAAAAAATAATCATGTGTCTCTCCTGCAAAAATCCTACATCATATCTGAGAGCCATGTACAGTTGCAGTGTCTATATAGCACTAGTTACGACCTGAACGTGCCCTTCTTTATACAGCTGTTGGAAAAAACCTGTTGTAAGAATCTGAAAAGCAGTAAGTGATTTAATCTTTTCTTTGTTGCAGTTGATGCTAATACGTGGGGACAAGTTATTGCCTTGTACCCGACTTTAGTAGAATGTATTACCTGCTCATCCTCGGAAGTATGCTCTGCTCTGAAAGAGGCACTGGTTCCCTTTAAGGACTTCATGCATCCACCAGCATCCAAGGTACAGAATGGAGAATCTTGACCCCATAAAAACTTTTTTTTTTTTTTTTTTTTAAATTCTTGAAGGAAAAAAAAAAAAAAGTACCCAAAAAGTACCCAGTACTTTGTTCCTGGGTGAAGCTTCCCTGAGGATATCTCTTGTGACTAGTACTTTGGCAAACGGTGCTGACTGCCTTTTAACTGTACTAACAAGAGCTCAATCATTCATGGACACAGGCTATTTCTCAAAGGTTCCAGAGTGAGTAGCAGTGCAAACCTTTAATAAATTTAACTGAATAGTTGGAATCATTTATAATCTAATGTACTTGCTACAGTATCTTGAAGTGGTGGTTGAAAAGTGGGCTTATGTACAGCTTGTTGTGTATGTGTTAATGATGTAATTAAAACTACTTCAGTCAGATTTATTAGGCTGGTGTTTTGCACCCTTTTTTTGAAGTACGAATTGTACTAAAATTTTATGCAAGATGGTACTGTAACATTCCATATATCTGTAACCAGCCTTTGTAAACAAAGGGAACTGATATATTTGTGTGTATAATAAATGGTACAGTTCTGTATAAAATAGTTGCATTTATTATTTAAATTCTTTTAAAAATATCCATAATGTTAAAATGCTTGGAAATGTATTTATTATAAGTTGTATGCTTGCATTTTTACTTACAGTTTGCCTTCTAAATTGCCAGGTATGCTCATTCATATCTGATCGTGTTGCTAGTTTTTGCCCAATTGAATGTATCTTCTCTGTGCCCGCTGGACATCAAACAGAGGGTCGTAATATTGCAGCAAGCAGTCTGCTGATCTCAGACTTCAAAGTAGTTGATCTGAAATAAGTTTGAATATGTAGAAATCTGCTGTAGCACTTCAATGCTACCATACCTCACTTCATAATATATTTGTTTCAAGATATTTGCTCTGCTCAACTCTATCTAATTTTTGTAGTTTGCAACCTTGCTTTAAAAAAGAAAATACATATTTGATGATTGTTAGCCTTTTTTTTTTAAACTTCTTGTCAGGTATCACACTCTTTGAATTATGACCTGAGAAAGGTGATTTCAAGTATTCAGAATACTTGGCTGTAATATTTCGTTCAGTAATTTTAAGTGCTTTGTTTTGTAATGTCTTTTCAACCCAAACAAATTGTTCTAATCTTTTAATTATAAACTGTCTGATATAAAACAATGAGAAGTGGTTTTTTGAAGATAATTGCTTAAGAAGTGCAGTAAAATTTGTCAGCAAGGGAATGTGAATTTATTTCACTTCAAAGTAACACAGTCAAGCTAAAACACTTTTTAATATTATTGGGTTTGAAGTTTCTGACTTAGCACACTTAAAGTCTTATTTAATGAGTATTTCAATAATGTTTCACCTGCATTCACATATTTTAACCTGTGATGGGAAAGTACAAAGGCCAATTGTACCAAAACAAACAAAAAAAAAAAAATGGGGAGGAGACAGGTGCCTTTCTATGGATTATAGAGCTTACCCTAAGCTTTTGTTTCTTAACATCTTTCCTAGGCATTAAAAGAGATTATCTTGCATAAGAACTGGCAATATATCTGTCTGCTTTACACTTTCCTGGCTGAAGGGGCATTGATTGGTACACATGAATAGATGTGAAAGTTTTAGGAGATTGAAGTTGAAGGTGTGATGAAATGGTCAGGGTCAGAAATGCCCTAGGTGAATAAAGTTGCTTAAGCATGGCTTTGGACAGCTTGCTTTGTAAGTCTTCAGCTAGTAGTCCTTTTAAAAAGCTTTCTATTTCAAAGTCTAATTAAGTGTTATAGAGGCTTCAAGACCTTACACATTTCTCTGTAACCAAATTGGTGTGGAACATAATTGTCAAGCATGGATAGTTTTTAGAGAGCACACAGTTTACATTAAGGAAACAAATGCTTCTCATTAATAGAACTTAAGTCAAAATAGCTTATTTGGAGGAACAGTTCCAGTATACTGCAGAACTCAAGTCCCACATACAGATAATGACATTATCTGTATTATGAAAGTGAAAACCTGGCAACTGCTCTCCTAATTAGCAGAAGTGAAGTCAAGGTCTATGAGGTCATTAAACAAAGGGTAGGACAGGAAAGAAAGGTATTCCTTTGATTCAGAATATATTATCTTAACCAGACTTTCTAGGAAGAGGTGCACAGACCAAAGCGTAAGTTTGTTTCTGATTAGATTGTAATTGATTTTTCAGTGATAATACAGATGTATTCTGTCCAATGAACCAAATTTTCAACTTTATCTGTATTTTTAAGAGCAAGTGTATAAGTCTTTCTTGACCCCTAGAGCTTATACTGCTTTACCAGCTATAGACATTAATCTTCAGGATATTTTTAAATAAACTATCAATAAGTTAATGTTCCTTCCTTTCCTCTTAATTACAGAATTAATAATATCTGTTCTATTTGAGGCATGTTTTTGACATGCAAGCTGAGACTAACAGTATTCAAACAGCTTTCTTGGACTTCATGTAAACACTCTGAGAATTAAAAACAAAGCTACTTAGTTTAGAAAAGAGGGTTTTCATTGGTTAAATTTGTCTGTGAATAAATATTAATCCCTTTGCTGTGCCTTCTTGTCCAGCACTCCAATATTTCTTCTGATTTGGAAATACCTGGGTTTTTTTTTTTTTGTTACATATTCTTAGGGCTCTTTTGATGCAAATAGTTTTTTTGAATATTTAAATGTCACATTTGTACATGTTTCTAGAATGCTAAATCTTATTCCTGAAGAAATTTAATTTAAGTTAATGTTGCAAATGGAGTAGATCCATGCTCAAGTTTGGTTCAAGTCTGTAGGGTTGCTTATTTAGTAGAAGTAAAAAACATGAACACTTTCAGGATTGGGGTCTGCATTATGACACTGAAAGCAACTAGGAAAGGGATAGAATTGTGTGTACAGAAATATGTGTATAGATGTGTGAAGATAAGCATGAATTGCTTATCAAATGCAACCATAATATTCATCTTTTTTCTTCTCCTCAACTTTAAAAAAGACAAGTATTAAAAATCCAAAGAGAAACTGTAAGGGGTTTAAGATTACTAGAGAGTTTACTAGAAGATTACTTGGGAAAACTTGTATGCCTCAGTGCCATGACCATTGCTATTAATGTGCACAAGGATTTAAGATTACATAGTAACTGATTAAGAAGAAGGAACAGATGCATCAAGATGGGAACTTCACATAGAAAGTTTTATTCTTAGAAGTAACCTACAGTCGTTACTTATTTGCCATCAGTGATGCTTATCTAGCTGGACATCCATTCTGCTCCCCTGTACTTCAGTGAACTGTGGAATGTTACTGGACATTAAAGCCACATGACACACACAGTCACTGCTAGTTTTTGACAAGAGCAAGTAGTATGTCTGTGACAGCTGCATAGTTTATCATTGTATTCTGCTTTTTTTTTTTTTCTACCAGATTGAGTTGTTTCTTCTTGCCCAATGGCAAACTCTCATAGCTGGCCTTGAACTCTTCAGGCAAGATATTTTCAGTGAAGTCAATGCCTTTCTTCTCTCTGGCACATGGCAAACATGAGTATTAGACATCAGTGTATTCTACGGAAATTCATTTAGAAGTTCAGGATACTACTGTTCTCAGAAGGGACAAAATTCTTCCTTATCTGTATAGCTTAGTCCTGTATCTTTAGGTGAGAGATGAAGCTTAAAAACCAGCTAAGCAAATTATATAGATCTTCAAATTGAATCAGAGTGGGATGAATTAGTAGTGGCTTTTTGTACTTAAACCATGAATAGGTAGTACGTTGCAGAAGAAAGTGTACAAGGGATATACAGAAAGTAAAATAGTTACGTCCTTTGAAGTGACCTAAGAATTAATATGGTTATCTTCTGTTCCACAAAACTTTTTTGAAAAGGTGCAATTTTTTGTTCCAATGAGGTCTTTTAGGTATATATATTTTGACTTTGGTTGTTCATATAAAACTGATTAAGAATGTGGCTGTTTCTAGTGAATGTTAGCAATATAAAAATCCAAGTTTTGAAGCAGCCTTGTCAAAGGGAGTGCTGAGAATAGTTGTAAATTGATATGGTGGTTCTTTGGGAAAAGAATAATTAAAAATGCTTCATGAGAAGCTACAGTGTTGATTTTGTTTGCTTTTTAATTTAGCTTTTGAAAGATAATTAAAAATAACACAAAGGATAAGAACCTGAGGGATCTAAACTAGGGGCTAATCTAATGCAACACTCAATTGCCATGCTCTATTCAAGAGCATAGCTCTGCTCCTGGAAAGGAATCTAAAAATCCCCTCCTAAAATTGCTGAATATGCGAGATTGGCTTTCTCCAACCCCAATTTTCAATAGCAATTACCACTAGCAGAAATATCTCTTGTTTCCAGGGATGAAGAAATTTCAGAAAATAATACATACTCTGTGTAGTTGTCACTTTTTTGGTCCATCTATTCTGATCTTTCATTCAGTCATTGTTTTCTGTGCTACTCCTGTGCAAAGGGAGTATCACAAAATGTGCAGTTTGTGTACATGAGCATAGTATATGTATAGTCTTGTGAAGGAATCAGCTATGACAGTGTGGCTTATCTGGTACCAGTGCTTAATATTTTCCCTGCCCCTTAAGTTTAGTGAGCTGAGACTGTGTTGCTTTAAGAATTCTCAAGAATGCCTTCCAGTTATGTTGATGAAATACTCTGAGATCTAGCATGGTTACTCATTATGAATGTGCTTTAGTACAAAAACCAATTCTCTCTTAGTGATTAGTGTTTGCACATGCAGGTGAGATTCAGATTTGTCATCTCCAGTTTCTTTAGGTAAAAATGCTTAGGTAGGGATATAAACTGTTTGAGAACTCACTGATTCCTGCAGCTTACTCAGTAACTTTGCTACAAGGCCAACAGAATATGGGCATTTTTTCCTGGCTGCAGGTTATGGATAAATGTAGTGAGTAAGATCTGTGCAGTATTTAATTTGTTTTAGGACTCAGGAAAGAGCTTCTCAAACAGAGACCATTAGTAGGGCTTGTGCATCAGCATATAAATAGCACACTTCCTAGATGGAAATACTTTCCTCACATGAAGGTTGTGTTGTATTTTAATAACTTGTCAAATGCAAATTTTCATTCACAGCTGAGTTGTAGTGTTCAGGTTCAGGTAATCTTAGAAGTATCTGACTGCTGTCTGATTTAGGACAGACAATATTACACTCTCTAGCAACCAGTGGCTGGGATCAAGAATGACTACAGCAGCAGCAAGTGAGGAAAATATATCTTGGTTTAAGACAGCTTGTGTACGAAAGATAGTGAAATTTAATGTTCTTGATTCTCAGGGTGGCAGGAGAACATAAGTCACTGGATTTCAAAAAAGCAGACTTCAGCAAATTGCTAGGGGAAAGATCTCATAGTAGACAAATACGAGGTAAGAGAGGAACTGAGGAGGCAAGATTCATCCTTGGAGATGCAAAAGTCATGAGTGAAAGTATATCCCAGTGCAGAAGACAGAGACTAGCTGTAGTAAGAAACCAACTCAGTTAAGTGAAGAATTTCACTGACTTCAAACACAAGGGCAGATGGAAATTTATATACCACCAAAGAACAGCATTTACAGATAGGGATGCATGTAGATGAAGAACAGCTGTCAATTGACAGAATAAATACATTAATAAAGACTGCTAACAGAAGTGCTGACTGCTTAAAAGAGGATGGCTCGAATGATCATGTGTTTGATTCATAATTGCAATTTGTGTGGTGGAATTTTTTAGTTTAATGATGACTGATTCAGAAAGTAAAAAATCAGCTGCCAGTGTATTGCTTATGTGATTAACATGAATGACAGAGACTGAAAAGCTTACCTAGAGAAGGGAAAACAGGGTAAAAACAATGATGCATTGTCATATTGGCTGGGCCTGAAGCATTACTTCGTAGTATTTGAAGAACCAATCTGAGAAACTTCAAGATCATGAAAACTAAGAGAAGTACCAGATGACTGGAGGGGAAAAAAAAAAAAAAAAAAAAAAGGCAAAAATAGTGCTTTGACTTTTTAAGGGCAAAATGGAGGAGAAGATGGAAATTATAGATCAACTGGCACGACAACTCTTTTCTTCTTTTTTTCTGACAAGTTAAAATTAAGATCTTCTGTTAGCATCAGCAAGACACACATGACATGCATAACAGCTGATAAGTACTTGCTATGATAAGGTCACATAAAGCTTGTCTAATTTTAACCAGATGACTTTAAGAGGCTGCTACTAAGCCTCAGTCAGCTGTCTTGTATTGAATTTTTCCAGCTTTCTTGAATTAAGAGACTTGAATTTCAAAACAGTTTTGATGGTTTTCCTTAGAAAATTGCCTCAATGTTAGAAGGGCTGTCAGTGTAAACAGTGATCGTTGACACCACTAAGACTTAGGTCTGAAAACATTGTGCAAGTCGTTAGAAGTATAAAACAAGTTTTAACATCTTGTAAGCAATATTTTTTTGTTTTTTGGTATCAACTTCCTCAACTGGTAAATTTTTGTGCATAATACACAATTTGATACTATACAATGTTGTGCAAATTGTCTTATTTAAGACATTCAGTCAAAGCTTTATTGAAGTAAATAAATGTGCATTTATACAATTATGTGTTAAGCACTTGGTTATTACTCACACTTTAAAAGATTTCACGTAACAATGTATACTATGCCTTCAAAAATTAAGGTGCATATAGAATGGAAGTCAAGCAAAAAAAAAAACAAACTGAGTGATATCCCCAGAATAGGGGAGTTGTGTTGTATTGTGGAATGCATCAAACAGGAGAATTAAAATGCATTAGCTACCATCTACTTTTCTAGATACAGAATGTAATAGTCCTTGGGTCTTAGCAGTTAGACAGTGACATGCTCAGAATTGATGTATTTCTGAGCTCCTTATTTAAGCATTTATGCCTTGATTATGGAACAGATTTAATAAAAAGGATAAGATACCTGTGTGTTTACAGTACTAAGATGCATTTAATTAGGAAGAGATTAGCGTATTCATTGTTTAAATTTATTATCTATGTTCAGATGAGTTCTCAGATAAGCCTACTTTTAAGATCAGTACAACACTCTTCTTTTTACCCTATATATCCCTGCTGGCGGTCCAGTTGCCTAACATAAGAACTTTTTAAGGAATTTTGTTTGTCAGTACTGTTATCCTCTTCTCACCTGAAACATGTTCCTTACAGAAAGGACAAGTTAGACACAGTTACCGTCTTCAATCAAAAATACTGCATGTTGAAATACATTCAAAGGCTTCAGCCCATGCTGCCTGTCAGTTCAATACTGTTAAGGGGTTTTTGGCCTGTTCTATTTCCAGAAGGGATTGTCAATTGATAAAGAAGAAAGAAAACTACTTCCAAATCCGGTATTTATTTGGCATCTTTGCAGTTTTGTTATTCAAAGACTCTGATCTTTAAACTGGAATCAAAACTATGCCTCTCTGTGTACAGAGTACCTGCCTTAGACTTGGCATGAGTCTCTTCATTACCAGTGATATTTCTGACATTGAGAGCTTCAAGACTGCAGATGAGAGACTGTGGGAAACTTGAGACTTCTTGTTTTTAATGTTAACTACTTCTTACTTGGAACTATTAAAGTTGCCAAGGAATTGCTTATACTTACCGAGACTCTCACAACTTTCCCCCATCACGTGACAGACTGATGCCTGTTCATGAGGGGAAGGCAAGAGAAGCTCTACAGAAAAAAGACAGCCAAAAATGTATTTCCATCAAGAGAGAACCTTTACAAAAGATGGAGAGTAGTCTGGTTTTGATCAGCGTCTCACATGACAAAACGTGGAAGGGGACAAGAATATTATGTGCAGTGTACTGCTGGCATGTTCATGTACAAAGAACTGGTTTCTGGAGTACATCACAACTATTACTTGCAGATCTACTTACTGAACATGTGTTCATGCCTCAGGGCTTGGCACTGTAGCACAAAACAGTACTATCTTACCACGAAAATGAGCCCCAGAGTCTCTACTTAGTACTACCCTAGAACAAATGAGGAAAGATAAATATTTATTTTAGAAAAGGCTGATTTAAGTATTTTTTTCTCTAGAATATTAAATCAAAGGCTTCTGTTACAGCTATATGCATTATGATATCTTAAAGTCTTAAGCAGTTACATTGTCAAAATCTTAAAGAGAATGCACTGAACTGATGAGTGGAGTAGCTCGACACCCTTCCTCTTTATTAAGACTCATGAAGAAAGTTTCTGAAGTGCTAAACCATAACCCTATAGTAGCAGCTGCATCTAGTACTTTAACCAGATCAATTAAAACAACTAGTTCAAACTTAGAAATTGATTAGGGGGTAAAAAAGCTTGATTTCCCTCTTCCCTACATAGGATATATCTGTAAAGGTAAAATCTGTGGTACCTAAAAGCTGAAGGCAGTGCCAGTCAGAAAAAAACCATTCTATCCTTCTTGTTGACAAGATTAATTCCATGAATATACCCAATACATTTAAAATAGGTCAGTCTAGGGAAGAATTATTCTGTATGCTGTTTTTCACATTAACTACCTAAAATGTATTCTCTAGTTATAAAAGGTTCCAAATCTTAGTGCAATGTTGACTACATTCAATTGCAAATAAGCATCCAAATTGTTAATGAAGCAATAAAACTAATCTTTTAGGAGGTTTAAGCTATGGTTCCTTGCCTATTTAAATAATTATTAAAAACAAGTCACTTTTGATCATTCCTCCTGTAATCAGGCCTGAGAGGCAGTATTTGCTTGGAGAGGCACAAGTACGTAACTGAAATGTTGAGGTCTATCACAAGATTTAACATAGCCTGGCTTTCATTTCCAGTCAGACGTAGGAGAAGATCCATTGTATCCTAAAAGAGGACACATGAACTGCTATGTTCTTCTACAGGAGCATAGGACAACTCCATACTTATGCATCTGGTGTTTTCCATTCTATCCTAAAAGAGGACACATAAACTGCTATGTTCTTTTATAGGAGCATAGGACAACTCCTTCATACTTATGCATCTGGTGTTTTGTGGGGTTTTATCAGTTCACTTTTGACATCTCAAAATGGGGAAGGAAAATCTCAGTGGTTTAGAGTTAGCAGCAGTAAATTCAACTATCTTTGTCACTGCAATATGTTAATGGTGCTATAATGTTGGGGTTTTTTTAGCTCCCCTTAGACACTTGGTGGGGTTTTTTTTCTATTCATCAAGGCCATATTCAAGTGTTTGTTATCCTGTCTCTACAAGGGACAGCATGCTTCCTTGTAGTCACAGCATTAGTCTGAATACTTAGATGAAGACTTAAGAGCTAACCAGTTACTGTTGGTGTAGAAAATAGAGCTTTTCCTGAACCTTAAATTCTCCTTGCTGTCAATCTGTCTTGGTTTTCCATAGGTTCCTGAATTTGGACAAACATGTCATTATTGTCTTTATGAACTCTATATGCTAAATGTAAACACTTCCAGCCCTTATACACTTTTGTGTGCTCCTTTTCTGAGAATTTTCCAGGTTTATTTTTATATAAAATTCAGCTGCTGCTTTCTACACAATTATTTCATGTCAGCAAGGTTATAGTTACTTCTGATACCTGTAACTTGGTGCCTGAATGCTTTTTTGGCATATGAATTTCTCATCCCTGAGAATTTTATTACTGTCCCAGTGAGATATAGTAGTGCATGGCTTTACAGAGGACAGCAATTGGGAGAAGGTGGTCTGAATGAGGTCAAATAGCCCTTCCAGAACCAGAAGCAAAGGCCTCTGTTACAAGGTGCTTCCATTTTCTCAGCATGTAGAATGTTCTTGTCAGTATTAAAAACGCCTGTGCTTTATAAGGACACAAAACCTCTTAGCATTTTATCCACTAGAATGTCGCTGATTTAAATCTCTTTTAAACACACAATCGATAATTTAATTGTGCCTGGTGCTTAATGTAGTTAGCAGTTTTAAAACGGGGAGCTAGACGATCTTAAAATGATTTCGTCTTTATGGTGGCAATGTTTTGGCTGCTTTCTTGCGTGACTTTCTCAACGACAGATTTGTTGCAAGCTGTTGCTAAAAGCAGTGTTCTATTCTGAACTCGGATAGTTTTGCACTGGATGCTCTAGGATGATTGAGTTTCCTTTGAGGTCTGGGTGCAAACTGGGTTATTTACATTTCCTGCCATCTCTGATGTTGGTAGTCTTTATAAACTGATTTACACATTTTTTAACTCTTGCAACCTAGTTCCTCTTGTGTGTTGGTAGTTGCTTTTTCAGTAGCTTTGTTCCTAAGATACATTGGTGGTGAAAGCCAAAACCAAGGGTAAATGTGTTTGTAACTTTCGTGAACTTGTAAGGAGGTTCAGAGTCTACTTTGAGGTTCGTTTCTGGTATAGACTTATCGTCCAGCGATGCTATTTCCATTTAGTAATAAAAGAGTCTCCACGCTTTCCACTTGTATAGGCGAAAAAGCGTGAGAGTGCGGAACCAGTTCGTTTTAAAAGTTAAAGCTTGTAGTCAATGACAGCAAACTTTGCTTCGTGCCTTTAAGGGCAGGGCCTTGCGGACTGTTAAGGCAAGGCTTTAGCTCTGCCGCCTGCCTCCGAGCGCTGCCGCGCTTCCCGAGAGTCACTCGGCCCTCGTCACGTTGCTCGGATGTTAAGGGTTGGTGCAGATGCCTCTCTCCTCTTCCTAAAGGCAGAGTAATCGCACCGTACAATGACGTTTAATTGCCACTCTGCAGCTTTTACTGCCTTCTCCCGGACGCCGCGCCGGCCGTGTCTCTGGTCAGAGCCATGGCACCGGACGGCGGAGCCTCTCCTGCCCCAACAGACCCCTCCCCGCCCCCGCTACCCTTAAAGGGGTTTTCGGTCCGTCCCCGGTACCGTGGCGCTCTCAGAACGCCTCCCTAACGGAAAAGCCCCATCTTAAATGCGTCCGTTCCCTGTCGCCCCGCCTACACTTCCCGTGGGGCCAGCTCCGGCGTTTCCCGCTGCTGTTAGGGAGCCTTGGATCGAGGGCGGGAGAGGCTCCCTCTCCCGGCATTCCCCGTGGAGCAACGTAACGCCCTCCTGCGCAGCCCCGCGGGAATCGAAGGCAGAGCGGCAGCGGAGTGGCGCGGGGTCCGTCTGTGAATAGCGGCCTCCAGCCGTTGCACGCCATCTTGACTGCCACTGTTCCCCCTCCCTCTTCAAGATGGCGCCCGGCGGGTGAGTGACATATCCAGTCACGTGGTCAGCAGATGAGCCCCTCTCTCCCCCCGCCTTAAATGATCTCTATGGTTCAGCCGGACACACAGGCGGCGGCAGCGGCGGGGGATGGAGCCGCGGCGGCTGTCCGGCGCCTCCTTTGTCTGCGGCCTCAGCAAGGCGAGAGCTTCCGCACTTCCCAACCCTCCGGCCTGCGCCTCTGCCGCCCTCGCTCAACTCCCTCCTCCCCGCCGGGAGAGGCTGCTAAGGGCTCCCCCCGGGCGGGGGTCCTCCCCGGACCACTTCGCTCCGGACGGCAACGCAGCGCATCTTCGGGAGAGCGAGGGCTGAGACTGGAGCTGCACGGCCCCATTGCCTCCGCCGCTCCGGGGAGCGGGTGAACTGCCCGCTGGGGCCTTTGCAGGCGGGGTTGGCGTGGCGGGAGGTCAGCTGCGGCCAGGGCGGGTGGGCAGGGAGGGCTGTCCCGCACTTTCTTCCTCCGTGGGCTACCTGATGCTGGAACCGGGGCCGGAGGACTGCCGTGGTGCAGGGAGGGGCGGCGCGGGCAAGTCCTTTTCGGCTGCGGTTCCTGCGGAGGGTGGCTGGAGCGGGCGGGGAGAGTGTGTGTCTGCGTGTGCGGTTGTTTGTCTGCTGTGTCTCTTGCCCCCCCCTTCCCCATTCTCTTCTCTCCTTTCTTTTTTCCT
>VWZI01011347.1:68994-83931 GCA_013396835.1 Psilopogon haemacephalus | reverse complement strand
TGCGGAACTGTGGCTGTTTGAAATTAAACGTGATCTTTACTGTACCAGCTGGGGTCTGTAATGTATCTGATAAATGGAGCTTTTCCCGTCAGTTTCAGGTCATGCAAGGAAAAGGGCAAAGCTGGGGAGGGAGCTGGGCGGGGTTTCCCTTTGCTTTTCACAGTCAGGCGAGAGGAGTCTGGTTGATGTCTGCAGCAGATAGAGGAGACAAGAGGATCATCAAAAGACCCTAGAGCCCTTTATCTTTCTGCTGTTTTTTTCCCTCTGATTTCATTTATCGTTGCTGTGTTGTCTGTCTGCTTGTTTCCCCCTTTCAGAAGGGGTCGGGTGCACCAGGGCCCTGGCTGAGGTAGTAGTTTGTGCTGTTGGTCGGGTTGTGACATTGCCCGCTGTGGAGATAACTGCGCAAGCTACTGCCTTGCTAGTGCTGGTGATGATCAGCTGCAGATGAAGACAATGACAATGGGAATCCCCTTTGTTTTCCCGGGATTGCATGCTGCTGAGGTGGCAACAATTCCTTCTCCTACTTCAGCAAGAGTCTAACCTTGGCCACTGAGATGAGTAGTGGGGTTCGACCCTGTCAATAAGATGCTGCTTCTTTCACTGAGCTGGATGAAAAAAAACATAGTTTCACCCTGTTTGGAGGGAACCTGAATTTGGGCTGAAGAGCAAGTGCCGGCATTTCGTCTCATATTTAAACGTTATTAACATGGCATCTTTAAAAGAGGTGGATATTCTGTTTTGTGAAGACAGATCAATGATGGACTTTTGTTTACTGTGTTCTGAATTTGCAAAACTTGTATGTGTGGTATTGCTTTTCTTTGAAGGGTGAAAACTCATATTTAACAAAAGCTGAAAATATGTAATTATCACTTTCCTTACATTGACAAGATAGACATTTTACAGTAGAGTAATTATACTGCTTGATGCTTACAGTTCTTTAGCTGAACTTCCTGTACATTTTGGCTGACTTGTTGTGAAAAGCAAACCCAAGAATCTGCTATTGTGAATTAATTAAAATTGCTGGTATATTTATAGTGATGGCTAAGGGTATTTATATATATATATATATATATTTGCATTTTAGTGTGCTGGTCACATTACCATGACTTAAACTTGGAATATATTAAAACATATACAATAAATGCACATAAATGTCTCTTAAATTTTTAAAAATTAGAGTTAATATTTCTGTTTGTGTGAGACTGAACCATGAAACAGGTTGTGGCTCACCTTTTGAGTTTGTAGTGAATGTTAAAGCTCTTGCTAAAAACCTTAAAATGAGTTGGTGCCTTCATTTTGCTTCTAATTCACAGTTGTGTTTATAATATGGGGAAGAGAATTGAGCAAACCTGAACATATTTAAATTTGTCTTTTTTTTTTAATTGTTTGAATTCATCTGTTCAGAAAATATGCAAAGGTTGCTCTTGCACCTCTGCTGAATGTAAAGTGCCTTGTAGAACATAGAGAATATTGTACTTCCTGACAAGTTAAATCTGATGATTCTTCATTTCTACCCAGTGCAATGTGTTGTTCTGGTAATTTCGGCTCTGTCATAAACTAAACTTTTTAAAAGTTAGATATCCTCATACCCACTAATAAGCTAACAAAACAGGTGTTCTTACTAGTCAGGTTTCTTTGAAGCAAAATAGTGATCACAGCCAACTGTCCACAAAGGAAACATGCCTTGGATTTTTTCCCCACCTTAATTGTAAGGGGCAAGAGGGAAACTATAGCTGCCTGCTTTCCACATCACCATAAACAGAGCTCACTGAGGTCTGATCTTGAAGTTAGGGTGATGTTTTCACTGCCTACCTTTCAGCATCCGATTTATCTGGCCAGTTTACTATTTCATCCTTTCCGTGCACAAAAAAGATCCATGATGCAAATCATGCATTCAAGTGCCTTGGCATTTGAGCTGAGCTTGTCTCTATAAGTTTGTTCTAAGGGTTGTGAAAGAGCCTGAGCTGAGTGCATGTCCTCTCTGTTCCTTTCATTTATGTTCTCACAACTTGGGTAGAACTAGAGCTGGGCTCATTTTGTAGCTTTCTGGGGTTGAGGAATAGAATGGGAGAAAATGTGTTCAAGTATACTACTGTTAAACACTTGATTGTTTATCTGCTGCGTAAAATACCTCCCTTAAACTTCACTTGCCACCCAGGCAATCAGTTCTTTGTGCTCTGGGTGGTGAACTTAAGAGTTCAGAAGAATGTTAAGAACCTCTACTAAAACAAGACAATGCTACTGAAATAATACAGGTAGAAGGACTACTTTTGATTTGATGTATAATGGATGAGGTAGTTTATCCCTGTGTCAATAGAGGTCTCAGTTATGTATTGCATAGTAGATTTTTAGCTGTATACATCTGAATTATTTGAGGAGCTGCATTCAACATGCTTGGCTTTGGGACTATCCATACATTTCTTAGTTCAGAACATTTCTCAGTCATATGTTCAAGTATAGAAGTTAGGCCAGACAAGTTCAATTGTTAGCATTGTCCTCGCTGGTCCTCACTGCTTAATTGTCAGCTGAGAGAATATTGTAGGAAGAAGACTGTGAAATTGTGCTTCGAGAGAAAAAAGTTAATTCTTAGTAGAATGGAAATCCTTACCTTAGTGATGCTGTTAAAGTCCAAGCTGGTATTTCTGAAAACTTAAACTGGAAGTAGCTCATACCTTGCAAATTCAGTGATCCTTTATTGTGATTTGATGAATTAGTTTGGAAAGAAAAGTTATGCCAATTAAAAAGCTGTACTGCTGGCACATTATTGTCCATGGCATTGTGTCTCACAGAATTCCCCCCCCCGCTTTGTTCTACAGAAGTTCCACTCAGTCAAACTTCTGTGAATTTGTTATAGAAACATTAAAATAGGCACATGGCTGAGCTGATGGAATTTCTGTGCAAAGTTGTTTATAGTGTTTCTATTGTGTATTGTTCGCTGGGCTGGGTGAGAAAGTACTGCAAGAAATGTTCCTCTGTAGCTTTTTTTGAGCACTTCTTTTGACTCATGGAATAATAAAAATGCATTCAGATTCACGACATAGTTGATTAAGCTTTAGATGCTCTTATTTTCTGGTCTGATGTTGTCTTGCACTATTGTCTTACCTATTCTGTGAAGAGCAGTCACCAGCTGCTTGCCCCTCCAGCTACTCTCTGTTAATGCTGCTTCTAAAGATACTGGCGTGCATCAACCTAAAATCTTAGATTCTAGATAGTTGCTTCCCTGCAGGGTGCAGTTGCCCTCTCTGTCACCAAGGACAGTGCTGTGTTCCCATGCTCGCAATATTGATACTTGAGAACTTTTCTTTGCTGTGAGCTTGCTTGGTTCTTCTACTTTAACAGGTGCTGGACCATGCACATAATGAGTGAGACTTCCCACTGACTCTGGGAAGCAGCTTAGGACGGTAATAGCAAATGCCAGTTTCTAGACAATTACATCTATAAATACATTAGCACCTACTGAAAATACAGCAATGAATTTCACAAGTGATGTGTGTGGGTTTTCACTGGATGCTTTATTTGCTTTGCATGAATGAGTACGAAGTTAACAAGGAAATGCTTACACTAGTCATGAAAGCGGACCATATTCTTTATATTTGCACTATTTAAATCTGCCGTTGTCTTGTGCTTAAGTGTTACTCAGATGATAGAAACAGGTTCTAGACCGTTGCTTCTAGAGGAAGGTTTATATTTGGGTTATATAGATACGGTATATGCTTCTAGAGAGATTCTTTCTGTAGCAGAAATGGGAGTGTCATTCAAAACAAAACTGAATTGTTTGGGAAACTCTTAACTATTGAGATTCTAGTTATCTAGGATGCCTTGAATGTTACTCTTCTAATGTATATTCCGATCCTAATGTATACAAATTTATACTCTTAAACAAAGTATTCAACCTCTTTAGCTTTGTGAGTTTCTGTGAAAACAAATGTGTCCTGCCACTGAAGCTATTAAAAGACTGCAGAAGTATAAAAGGTTACCTTTACCTGGGGATTCAGAGGAATAACCAAAGTGAAAGGCTCACATTTAATGGGAAGGGGATGGAGCGTGCCCATAGACACAGGATGTGCTGTATCACAGTGAAGGGCTCTGTGTTTGGTCTGGAATGTGAAGACTGGAAGTGAACTTCTTCCAGTGTTTCTTCTTCCTACCCAAGATTTTACCTAGAGAAAGGACTCTCTTATTTAGGCTTCCATTTCCCCTTTGCAAGTTTGTTTATTTCTGCTGTGTTTCAGTTTTCTTTGTACTTAAAATGTCTCACTCTTGCCTTTTCAGTTTGTGTACCCTGCTTGCTTCTACAACCTGGGTAAAACTGACTGTGTCTTCACTTACAACTATTTAAAGTCTGCCTGGTTTAGGCATCTGGAGAAGGCTGTGATGGCTACAACAAAGAGCAGTCTTGGTGCATCCAGAACTTGGAGATTCTAATTTGTCAGTACATAAAAAAAATAAAAATATCCAGTCTTGCACCTTCTTATTAACTATGGGAAGTGTCTTGTCCTAGGCCAGCTGAGGAAATAGCATTTATGATGTCTGGTTGTCAGATCCCTTCCTGCTCCCTGGTCACCTTACCACTTTTTCTCACTGTTTAGGCTATATCTGGGGCTAAACTGTAACAGTTACTCTATCACCCAGTGACCCCTCCCTAGTACAGAACAGGGATCAGGAAAAGGAGAGAAGATCCACAGGATGAAATTAAAGCAAATTTAATTAAATACCCAAATTAATACCAGTGCCAACACCAGGTATAAGGCTATATTCAGCCCAGCAGAAGTGTGTCAGTCAGAATATCTAGGAAGGCAGCCCCCAGGAACAAACGGAGAGGATCCTGAGAAGGCTGTAGTAAGGGCAAACCTCCTTTATACTGAGTGTAATGCTTATGTTATGGGATATACCTGAAAGCCAACTTGAGTCAGCTGTCCTGGCCGACTCAAAACTGCTAATGGTTCTATTTTCCTCTGTATTCCTGAACTGAAGGTATGTATTAGAAGCTGAAGGAGATGTAAGGCCAAAGTACAGTCTTCTCAAAATGCTGTGTCCATGTAATACCTGCACAGGCTAAACAGTGCAGTCTGACTTGTTCATGAAGCCCTGGACTTTCTCTTACTGTGGTTTAACTCAGGCAGCAATTGAACACCAACAGTCACTTGCTCTTTCCCCTTCTGGGTGTTACAATGTGCCTTGGCACATCAGAGTAAGATGATCAGCAGTACCAGGAGCAATGAAAGCAAAAAGCCACTGACAAGCACTAGACTCTAATAGCCCATAAGGCAAGCAAGACCTATGGCAAACACAAGAGCCTAATGATTAAAATCTAAACATCAACAACAGCTATACATTTGATAACACATTTCAATAAAATCTGTTGGTATTTCTGACCCTTTGAGCCCCACTTTGGGTGCCAAGAAGGACTGTTGTGGTTTAGCCTCAGCCAACAACTAAGTCTTGCCCAGCTGTTTGCTCACTCCTGCCATGATTGGATGGGAGAGGTTAGAAGTGGGAAAACTCGTGGGTCAGGATAAGGACAGTAGTAAGTGAAGAAAAAGCAGTGCATGCAAGCAAAGCAAGATAAGGAACTCATTCACCACTTCCCATTGGTGTAGAGGTGTGCAGCCATCTCCCAGAAGGCAGGGCTCCATCATGTGCAACCATTGAATGGGAACAAACTCACCACATAACTCTTAATTAACATTCCCCACTTCATTCTTCCCCCAGCTTTATGTGCTGAGTGTTGTATCGTGGTATGGAAAATCCCTTTGGTCATATGGGGTCAGCTGTCTCAGCTGTTTCTCCTCCCATCTAGTTGTGCACTTCCAGCCTACTGGGGGGTGGTGTGAGAAGCAGTAAAGGCCTTGACTGTGTAAACACTGGTCTGCAATAAGGCAGATATCCCTGTGTTACCAATCCTATTTTCAGCACAAATCCAAAACATAGCCCCATGCTAGCTGCTGGGAAGAAATTTTAACTCCCAGTCAAAACCAGCACACTTCCAGATTAACAGGTCACCCTTGTACTGCAACTCAGCAGCTGTGCTTTTCAGCATGAAACTTGTTCCTAAATTCTTGGCAGTGTAGGCTGCCGTTGTGAGAATCCTGTCCATTCATTGTATACCTAAGGGCTACACCAGCATGCATACTTTATATAAGCATCTTACCTAAACTGCAGCCCATCAGCATGTCCTGCACAGTTGGTTAACTTCTGCATTACATCCAGTTCTTGCTGCTTGCACCTATCTATGACTGCTTCAAGGCTATCTGTGTGTCACATAGGATGGAACCTGGACATCTGCAATGATCTGGCTGATCATTGGATCTTAGATATTTCTGCCTGGAAAGCTGCCTACACCTGCTTATAGGTCTAGGTTGAAGTACAACTTACCCCGGTTAAGGAGAGATTTTTGGCTTGGGTGAATGAAGGGAAAATTGCCAGCAAATTCAGGACAACTGCATGAGTGGGCCTGTTTGCAGGCTGTGGGTGAAGAACTATCACTTTCCTAAATGCATCAGTACACCTCTTGTCAAGAGGGCAACAACTGTTTATGGAACCTTCATCCATTTCTGGTCACCTGATACACAGTTACTTTACAATAGGTGAATCTGATGTCTGAATCCATGTTACTGGGTGGTTTGTACCATGGTCTTGCAAAACCTTACTAACCTGACCAACGTGATCTCCTTTTACAATCAGGTTACCTGCCTGGTGAATGCAGGGCAGGCTGTGGATGTAGTCTACCTGGACTTCAGCAAAACCTTTGACACCGTCTCCCACAAGCTCCTGGCAAAGCTGGCAGCTCGTGGCTTGGACAGATCCACTCTGAAATAGGTGAAGAACTGGCTGGAGGGCCGGCCCCAGAGAGTGGTGGTGAATGGTGCCACATCCAATTGGTGGCCAGTCACTACTGGTGTGCCCCAAGGATCAGTACTGAGCCCAGTGCTGTTCCATATCTTTATTGATGATCTGGACAAGGGGATTGAGTCCATCATCAGTAAGTTCGCAGATGACACCAAGTTAGGAGCAGGTGTGGATCTGTTGGAGGGTAGGAGGGCCCTGCAGAGGGACCTGAACAGGCTGGATGGGTGGGCAGAGACCAATGGGATGAGATTTAACAAGGCTAAGTGCAGGGTTCTCCACTTTGGCCACAGCAACCCCAGGCAGCACTACAGGCTGGGGACAGAATGGCTGGAGAGCAGTCAGGCAGAGAGGGACCTGGGGGTGCTGTTGGACAGTAGCTGAACATGAGCCAGCAGTGTGCCCAGGTGGCCAGGAGAGCCAATGGCATCCTGGTCTGTATCAGGAATAGTGTGGGCAGCAGGACAAGGGAGGTTATTCTTCCCCTGTACTCAGCACTGGTCAGGCCACACCTTGAGTACTGTGTTCAGTTCCGGGCCCCTCAATTCAAGAGAGATGTTGAGGTACTGGAACATGTCCAGAGAAGGGTGTCAAAGCTGGTGAGGGGCCTGGAGCACAGCCCTATGAGGAGAAGCTGAGGGAGCTGGGGTTGTCCAGATTGGAGAAGAGGAGGCTCAGGGGTGACCTCATTGCTGTCTACAACTACCTGAAGGGAGGTTGTGGCTAGGTGGGGGTTGGTCTCTTCTCCCAGGCAATCAGCAACAGAATGAGGGGACACAGTCTCAAGTTGTGTTGGAGGAGGTATGGGGTGGATACTGGGAGGAAGTACTGCACAGAGAGAGGGATCTAGTAATGGAATGGGCTGCCCAGGGAGGTGGTGGCGTCACCTTCCTTGGAAGTGTTCAAGAAAAGACTAGATGGGGCACTTAGTGCCATCATCTAGTTGGTTGGATAGGGCTGGGTGATAGGTTGGACTGGATGATCTTGGAGGTCTTTTCCAACCTGGCTGATTCTATGATTCTGTGGTTCTATATGATGTCTTCTCTAGAGTTCTCAGGCTAATCAGAAAACAAATCAATTAACTTCTACACTTTGTTACAGGCCAGTATCTACATGTGCAAGGGACTGTTCCAAGTACATGGTATCTGTGTTTCCTGAGCTCAGGATGAAGACCTCAAGGTCTTGTAATGACAGGACGAGAGAGAATGGGTTCAAATTGTCGGAGGGGAGATTTGAACGGGATGTTAAGAGGAAGTTCTTTACAGTGAGGGTGGCGAGGCACTGGAATGGGTTGCCCAGGGAGGTTTTGGCTGCTCCCTTCCTGGATGTGTTCAAGGCCAGGCTGGATGAGGTCTTGAGCAACTTGATCTAGTGGGAGGTGTCCCTGCCTATGGCGGAGGGTTGGAACTGGATGATCTTTGAGGTCTCTTCCAATCTAAACCATTCTATGATTCTATGATAATTGTAAGCATTATCAGGATGCACACACACATTGCCACTGCCCAGATATACTTTGTGCAGCTCTCTGTTTTGTAACTCTATCTGATTTACACAGTGATGCCATCAGCGTCACAGTGGCCCTTTTGTGCTGCAAAACCTGAATATGAACCCAGGAAATGCTTCTGCCAGCAAGGATGTAGCAGGTTACTTTTGTAGAGCCTCGTGTAGGTTTGGCTAGAATGCCTAGATGTCAGGTTGGTGTGAACTGGTACAGTGTGAGAGTGAGTGTTAAATGCTTATAGGTGTTCCAATTGTCATTGTTTTCCATATCGTTCAGGTTTCTTTCTCTCTTGTGACATAGCTTTTCCTCTACTCCACAGTCTCATGAATGTCTCTCTTCTTTCTACCACTTGAAAGATTGCTTTCTAATCATGTTAGTCCCTGGTGCCGTACATGGTCTGTCAGGTATCCTGTGCCCAGCACGTGGTTATAGGCTAAAGTAGAAATGAAAATAGGGAAGAGTGGCAGGAGAAGCAAGTGCTTAAGTTTATCCATCCTTTTTTAATGATTGAAAAATTAAAGTGGTCTAAGATAGCAACAAAGTGCAGGGCTTGAAGAAAGTAGATAAATGCTAGTAATTCTAATATACCCCCAAATATAATGATCAGTGCAAGCTCTAGTGGGAGCAGAGGTCTTTAAGTATTTATGCAATGTCATCCCTCCCTTCCCTAGCCTTGTACTACCAATGTCCCTGCAGTCACAACAGTGTGATGGATGAGTGTGCATAGGATACCACACGGCTGCTGACAGTCCCCAGCAGCCACCACATGAGCTGCAGCCAGCTGAAATCAAGCCTGGAGGGAGTACACAAAAAGTTCAGGTGCCATTAGGATCTTCTGCTTCAGAAAACCCTAATGCAGGTGGCTCAGCTGGTCATGATGATCATATGTAAGCCTAGCCAGATGGCTGTGGTCAGCTCCAGCCAAGGCTGGACTTGGCATTAGCCCAGAAAATCTCTTATGGTAATTCTGAGGTTTTTGTGGTACCCTCCACAGCCTGCTGTTGACTTGTGTGGCAGGAGGGTTTGCAGGCAGCTGTGGAACAGCAGGGCCCAGCTTCAGAGGAATCAGAAGAGGCAGAGAGTGAACCACTGAAACTGAGCTGTGTATGGAGCTGTTGTCCAGAGCCCATCTACACTGGCATGTGCATCTCAAGGCCAAAATTTGTAATACCAATATTGTTCAATCAATGCTCAAGAAGGCAAAATACTATCTGTAATGATAGCTACAGATGACACAGTGATTGATAGGACAGCACATGTGGAATATTTACTGTTTCAAAGAAAGCCAAAATGTTTAGTGAGTCACAGCCCAGCATATTTGATGCTGTCAATCATGAAGTACCATATCTACTAGCAAGAAAGTAGGCTACATCTGCAGGATGTGTTTTATAGACCTAAAAGTAGTTTGAGGTAACAGATGGCAACTCTCAGTCTGTTATATAAAATTATTTGTAAACGTCAGGAAAAGAAATAAAAATAGAATTAATTCAGCCAAAAATTCCTTCTGGTTTAATGAACATACTGAGATTATATCTGATGGATAATGAGAGTATTTGACAGAAAATGCAGTGGATGCTGCTTTGAAAAGTAAGACTAAATAGTAGAAGAGGACTCTCCCTCTCTTTTGTCTCCTTTGGAATCCATTGAGTTGAAAGATACACAGCTTTTACCTGCAAAGTCAACACCAGTGTTGGTTACCACACTTACAGACACCATGATGTGCTGAAATCCCAAATTCTCAGACTAAGGCAAGGCAGCAAGGACAGGGGTGATCTTACCATCTCTACTGACTGTTCTAGTCCCAACCATTACCTGCAATACCAATACTTGGTTGTCCCTTTGTGCTTGAGATTTCTTTCTTTACTACTTCTTCTGATTTTTCCCTTTATGCTAGTCGAGTCTTGTTTAATTAGTCTAAAGTTTGTCTTCTGCAACCTTGTGACCAGGTAAAAGCAACATCTTTGATGTGATGATAGTCTTGGCAGAGTTTGGAGTGACAGATGACACCCTTTCACAGAATCACAGAATATATCTGAATGGAAGAGACCTTCAAGATCATCAAGTCCAACCTAGCACTGAAGGGGCAATGCTAAACAATGTCCCTAAGTGCCAGGTCCACACACTGCTTGAACACCTCCAGAGATGGTGACTCCACCTCTGCTTTGAGCAGACCATTCCAATGTTTGATAACCCTCTCAGTGAAAAAGTATTTCCTAATATCCAGCCTAAGCCTTCCCTATTGCAGCTTGTAACCATTTCCTCTAGTCCTGTCACTTGCCACCGAGGAGAAGAGGCTGGGCCCCTTCTCACTCCAACCTCTCTTCAGGTAGTTAGAGAGAGTTAGTGAAGTTTAAAAGAACCTAGCCAGACCAAATGGCATTTTCTTATTTGTTTAGCATTTAGATTTTTTGGGTTTTCTTCTGTCTTTTGAGGCTATTTCAATTTGTTTTCTCATCCCTAAAACCACCATTATCAACACTTTGGTTTGTAAAGAAACAGTATTTTTTCTATCCTCTAATTTGTGTAGTTGGAGTAAGGGAAGGGCATACAACTGAAGATTTAGATTTTCCTGCAAATGATTTAACTGGGTAGGATTTGTTACTGCCTCCTCCACATTCTTTATAAAGGGCTTGCACTTTTCTAGTGTGGTTTTCTGTAATGGAATTAAACAGGATGAGATTGCACTGACATTTCATACAGTACAAGACAGCAACATGTTAACCACTTTGTGCTGATTTTGGGCATTAACCAAAGATTTAGAAAAGGGGCTGGTGTCATTCTAATCCACTTAAAGTGAAGTTCTGCTACAGAGCTTCAGTAATGAGAGAGCAATGTAGGAAGCTGAACTAAGTAATCTTCCATCACGTAGTGCTGGATTATTGTATATTGATGGACCTGTCACCTTAATTCAGAAAGAAAATGGACTATTGGGAAGAATTCAAAGAACAAAGCGTCTGGGGGAAAAGTCTCAAATGCAAGCCATAGACATATTCAGCAGATCAAAGAGAGTGATGGAAGGTAACCTAGCACTTCTCTACAACAAAGTAAACTGATTGTGGGGAGCTTTTAATAATATTATAGAAGATGCAGTTGTATATTATGCCATTAATTTTTACAGTTTGGGTGCTAGGAGTGATTAAACATTTGAACAACTGGGAAAAGTGGTAGAACTGAAACATGCTGTAGGTCTTAAAACCATCTCTTTAAGCAACATACACTGATCCATGTTTGACATTTGAAAAACTTAGATGACTGTTGTGTAGAATAAGTGATGGCAGTGGTACTGGTAGTACAAAATAGTACCTGGCAATGGCTGTTTGCAGCATAAATCTCCATGGCTACTGAATGGTTAAACTTTTGCAGTATTTTCAAAACAGGATTCAAAGTAGGTCCTCAAAACAGCCATTCATTTCTTGTTGGTGCTGTGGGTCCTGGACCTCTTTCTTATGAATCAGTAATCTTGTTATCTTTACTGTACTTAAATTCTTCAGTTCCAGTAAGTCGAAAATGACAATGGCCATGATAATGGCACTTCTCCTTTTTTCAGTATTGCAAAATCTGCAGAATGCTTGTGGCTATTAACTGGAAATTCAGAGTTAACCATTTCCTTCTTCTTCTCCTCCTATGGTCAAGAAAAAAAAATGTACAAGGCACTGCTGCAGTATTTTATGTCACTGTTTTCTGTATGAAATACAGTTATTGTATCACTGTCATTACTGCTTCCTTGGCTTCACATCCTGCTGCCTTCACTGTTCCTAGAAATCCTGCTAAACTTACAGAGCTTTAGTAACAAGAGAGCAAGGTAGGAAGCTGAACTAAGTAATCTTCCATCATGTAGTGCTGGATTATTGTATATCGATGGACCTGTCACCTTAATTCAGAAAAAAAATGGACTATTGGAAAGAATTCAAAGAACAAAGCATCTGGGGGAAAAGTCTCAAATGCAAGCCATAGATATATTCAGCAGATCAAAGACAGTGGTAAATACTTAGTGTAAATACTAAGTACCGAGTCCTGGACCGCCTTATAAAGGGAGAGTTTCTATGCTACAATAAAACTTTACTGACTGGACAATGGGGCTGTTCTGGCAAGGGAGTTACAATAATTTAGTATTATGGAATGGTTGTAACAGAACACTTCTTTTGCTTTCACTGAAGCTTAGTTTCTTTTGGTATCATCATTGGCTTTGGTTGTGAATGACACATTGCTTCTTTTGGTGTGCTTATTCAAGTATTGCTATTGCGAAAGGTTTTGTTTAATTTTTAAACATTGTTTTAAAAAACAACAACAAAAATGCCTACAACCCAGCCCAAATCAGGATCTCTGCACCAGGAGACTTTGTTTTCTCAAACACTCTGTTTGTTTGCTCTCATCTTAATCCCAGCAGGTTTTGTTTTCCAAATTCCTGAAAGTGTTAGGAACATTGGTCATTAAATGCTGTATACTCCATATAAGTATTTTTTTTGGCTGTAGAAGGCAACTGGGGAATTTCTGCATCCACTGATGAAATGGTCAGTATCCCTTTTGAAGTAATGCACATCATATGCTCCATCTCAGCTGCTGCTACAGCAAGAAACTTTCATTTGGTGGGGACCATCATATAAGTCTGTATTATGGTCTACTTCTCATCTAAAAATGAAAAAAATAATTAGTTGGTTTCCTTAGATTCCTCATTCCTTTTTACATGGATGATGGATTTATTTTTAAGCATCTGTGTTTGTGCCAACAGATTTTTCTCTCAAGCTAGTGTTGAGAAATTGTTCTTTCTCTCCAAGGACACTCCTCTATGGTCTGCTGCAGCATAGGCAGCTCAACTTGATCTTTGCCTTGTTCAACACTCCAAAGGAGCCATTTACAGAATTTTTCAGGAAACACATTGAGATTTTTCAGTTGCCCCAAGTGAACTTGGGGAACCAGTGAGAGAACTGGGACTAAAGTGCAATGGTACACAGATGAATCTGGTGGTTTAGTAGTCTGAAGCTATGCCAAAAATTACTCACCTTTTCCATTGAACCTCTGCTCATTTGAGGAGTTTGAAGTCACCTGCCACAGCATTGTCACCTAAACCTGGTGCAGTGTCTGTGTTGTTAGGCCTGATACTGAACCTGCCCCAGAACATAGTTTCCCATTTGTAGTTGAGATGTGTTGCTCTGTAATACAAGTGTTTGGCTGCTTTTGTATTTCAAGGGTAAATGCCTTTAGAGCTCTACTTGTCTTCAAACCTACAGGGAAAAAAAAAAAAAAGGAGCAAGCAAAGGTTCTGTGTCACTGTCATACCTGAGCTTAGCAGAAGTATCTATGCTTGGTAACTACAGGAACTCGTGAAAAATGCGACTGCTTGGAAACGCAACAGTTGTTTTCTCTACCTTTCACCTCTGGGTTTGTTGTGGGCTTGTTTTTTTGTTGTGGGTGGGGTTTGGTTTTTTTTTTGTTTGTTTGTTTGAATCCAATATAACCTGAATTTGAGTGTGCAGGTTTCCAAGTTTGAGCCACAAGCTGCCCCTGGGCAAAAGAACTGAAAGGTGTGTAGTGGGTTTGCAGTGACCTGACCCCCGCCACCTTTTTAAACCCTGGCTAAAACTCAGAAAAACAAACTGGAAGTTAATAAATGAAGCTTTATATTTACAGCAATGCAAATATACAAGCAAATATTTACAAGATATAACAGATATTTACAGAAATATACAGTAAAAAAGAAATACAGACACCACACCCCTCCTGGAGACCAAAATCCCCAAGAGAGGGAAACCAAACCCCTCTACCACCTTTCTCCCCTTCCCCCAGCTTTATCTCACCACTTGATGATGCTGCAGATAAGCTGAAGATCAGGGAGATTAATGATAGGAGGAAAAATTAGTCGTTTTAGTGATTTAAACTCTGAATTAGTTCAAAGGCAGAGAGACAAAGGAAAGAAGCTGCTGGAGCCAGCAAGGACCCAAGCTCGACTGACTCTGCAAGCAGACTGGCTTATCTGGATGTTTTGGGAACATTCTCAAAACAATCTTCTTTCTTCTCTCTCAGTGAAACTGGGTGAAGTGACACGGTATGTTTAACTCTCTCTCTCAGGCAATAGTCTAATTTCTCACTCAAATTCTCCAATTAGCTCAAACCAACACAAGGTGTTTTACCCCAAAGGAGTGAAATAAAAACACACAGAATTGGAAATTAAATGGATAATGCTATTTTACAAAATATATACAAGAGGTATTCAGGGGAAAGGAATATACACACAGATCGATCTGCCTCAGCCAATTCTCCACCTGGGCGTACCAGGCCAAACTCTTCCAGAGCCTTCCAACCCCTCCCCGCCCTCCCCCTGCCCCTTACTGAGCCCTGTCAGGCCCAGGATCAGATTGAACTGCCCTTCCACTAGGCCCAGGCCTACCAGGCCTCAATGCCCCCCTCCAAACCAGGTTGGGAGTCAAGGCCAGCAAGAAGGCTGCTCCCACACACACAGCAAGGGGTGACAGCCTGCCACACACACCTGGGGAAGAGAGGAGGGACAGCAAGAACTGGCTGTTAACTCCCTTATATAGGGAGATAGAGGAAAATAAAATAAACAATTACTATGTCCTTTGTGTTCCCCA
>VWZI01011347.1:13076-55449 GCA_013396835.1 Psilopogon haemacephalus | reverse complement strand
AAAAAAAAAAAAAAAAAGTAAAATTCCAAACCCAAATTCAATACCTAAGAAAGAACACTGCCAGTAATGGTTCAAAAAACAGATAAAAGAATGAGAGTGGAGATGGACAAGAGCATCCTCCTTCAAGCACATCATAGGTAGAAATACAGCAGCACAAGTTACAGCATTGTTTCATCACTCTCTCTACAGTAGCCACATTGCTATATTTTCATCTAAGACACAGAGAGGAAAACTACACACCAAAAATGGCAGGGGAGAATAACAATGCCACCTAGTCTGCAGTTCATGTTTGATACAGAAATGTTAAACAGATTTGTACATAGAATGTGAAATAAAAGCAAAACACTGAAGCAGGAAGAAACACAGCAGATTTGCTTGGAGTATGTAGTGTTCTTTCAAAACCTAGCAAAGGTTCAAAGTCAAAATCTGCCCAAACATCGAATGCAGCTCTTAAAAAATATTCTGAAGGCACAGAGTCAATTGTACCTCACAGACCTTACTCTTAACATGGAAATCCACTGCTAACTGTAGACTGACCATTTCTCCTTTAGATTTTAGCCCTATTATTTATTAAAACCCAACCAATCCATCTGTCTGTCTACAGCATGAGGCCACTGAACATCAGCCCTCTCAGGCAACATACTTTTGTGCTCATGAAGGAAGCATCATTGCCTTAATGTACCAAAAGACAATTCTTTGCCTTACTTGAGGTGTAAATGAAACATTTAACTACCTTATTCATTGAATTAAATGAGATATTAGGTTGTAGTGCAAGAGAAAAACACCCAAATGGCTACTGCCTTCTAAAACAGTAGAAGACAGAGAACGGTAGAAGCTTCTCGGGTTTGCGTTTCTAGAAATTGGACTGGACTAGGCACCAGAAGACAGTGTTAAGCTGCACTGTCTGCTAACCTGAACTCTATGGCACACTACCTCCTTTCCCTTGCCCATGAGAGGGCAAGAACTTGCCTGACTTTCTGAGCAGTGCCTATATATAGGCAAGGACACAGCACAGAGCAGTAGCAATGTGAATACAGTTGTAACTCTGGACAGATGTTTCTTGCTGCTAATGCTAAGACAGCTTTGGATACTACAGGAACCCCCACTGGCAAAATCCACAGTGCTGCTGGCATCAGGCAGTAACTATGATAACGTGCCAAGGATCTAAAATTGCTCCAGTTTGAGCAGACAAGTTGTCTGCTCCTAACTCAGGAGCTTCACTGAGCCCTAGAACAGATGCAAGTCTGCACATCACAGTATCCATCCTGTGCCATTCTGAAAAAGGAGATTGTGCAGCACAGCTCCTCCCTGCCATCAGTGGCTTCCAATACTCTGGCTCCCAAAATAATTCAACCTATAATGGGAATTGGAAATATTTCTAATTATTCTTCCTTCTCACACAATACCTCCCCAACAAATTACTCCTGCCTCCTATTTATATGAGGCATTGGCGTGTATATGTAATTGTACCATACATCAAAGCAGGCCACAGTGGGCATGCAAGAAGCTCCTACTGAAAGCAGATGGAAGTGAAAGCCTGAGTGCTAACACAGCATATTTGGATGTACCAGAGACAAAATGGAGGCGGCGGTGGGGGGGGGTAGGGAAGCATGTAAATGTGTGACAGGTATTTTGTGAGACAACAAAAAGCATGAGGGCATACTTTGAATCACATCTGAGTAGGACTTTTAAAAAAAACATTATTATTATTATTTAGAGTTATTCAAATTTATTAATTGGTGATAGTTGATATTAACTGTAGATGCTGTACTTCTGCTCTTTCCAGGAGAAGGGCTGGCAACTCACACAGCTCTGCCTGGGCCCAGCCATTGCAAGGAAGCAGGGTGACTAATGGCGGTACCTCAGATGAACCACAAACACCGTGCAAGGCTGATTGCACAGGGCCATACCAGCATCCACCAGTTTGCACTGAGAAGTCACTAGTCAGTTTGCTCCCACCAAGCCACGAACTCTGCTGGCCCATAGCTCTGGGGGTATGTTTAAAAACACCCCTGAAGGAGAAGGTGTGTTTTCCATTGCCTTGAATTTTCACTTTGAAATGCTGACAAATGCTGCACTGGAAATTAATTTATAATGACATAATTTATAATGACATCCCAGTCATTATAAAACATTAGTTTTATAATGACTGGGATGTGTCTTGACAACATGTTAACAAATATCTAAGTCTAACAATGCAATAAGCACTGAAATATTTGACTCAGGCTTGTAGCTGATACCAGCAAGAACCAGCTGCTTTCCTGTTCAGATGACTCTGACGGAACTGACAGCATTAGCTTCTTTGTGAACGAGGACCTGCATGGCTAGAGGACTACACAACTCCATCTGCAATGAGACAACAGCAGTTACGCAGAGCATGAACAGCATGTTAAGTTTATTAGGAAAAAAAAAAAAAAAAGTGCAAGAGAAGGTCTCTTGCTTAAATATATTGAGTAGCCATGTGAAAAATATTCTTCACTACAAACTTCTCTTTTCACCCAGCTGCACAGAGAAAAAAGAGGTAAAAAGCAGGGGTCAAAAATAAAGAAAGGATAGATAAAGCATGACAGCACAATCAGATATGCCATTGATTTATGCTGAAGCTCTAGAACACAAAACATCTGCGTATTCATGTTCTGCACAGCTTTATTACATGCAGGCACTTTTTAATTTAAGGGTTCTTTTAATAACCATTGTTAGGCTAAAATCATGCAGTTTGCTGCATGTTTGAGCTGTTACACACTCTGCGTTGTCTGCCCTTAACCTGAGACACCTACTGGGTCTAGAGATTCAGAGCAAGGGTAGTTTAAATCCACTGAGGCTGTTGCACGTGTACTTCTGGATGATCTGGGCAGCTCTACAGCACACTCTGCACAGTGTGTAGGTAGCACATTATAAAACACAAAATTAGCAAGCTCAAAAGAAAGTCTGCAAAGGGCACAGCATCCTCTCTGTTTTTTGGAGAGGACACTACATTTGTGAGCTGCCTAGTCAATGCCCTACAACCATGTCAGCTCTGTCTTTTGGCTATCCAAGAAATACAAAGTGGATGAGCAGATGCAAAAGAATGTGGTCTGCAGGCAAATTAGGTTGAACTTGCCTCCCCTGCAATATGCCTGCCTATAATGCTAGACCCTTTTGATTTTGTTGGTTTCTCTTTCTGTCAAATTCTAGCAATGAGGTAAGAGACCTGCTTGAAGAACTGGCAGGCAGGTCAGCTACAGGTACGCTCACTTGTTCCCTCTTAAGACTATGGCTTTCACTCTGATAACGCTTTACCTGGATTTTCTTTATTTAAACTGATTCATCACTGCTAAGGAAAAAGCTGCTGAAGCTAGCCAAGGGCTTGTATCTATCACAGTGTGTTCTGATCCTTGACTACAGTCCTCATTACCAGCTGCCGCCTTCTGATCTCCAAGTAAAGCACGCCAAGGTATACTCTATAAGTGAGGCAAAAAGATACAAATCAACCTTTAAACAGATCAATACCTGGGTATCCGAATTGATAACAAGAACAAAACCACCAACCTCACATAGGAATCCAACTGAAAATATACTCAGGAGTCCAAATTAATTCACTGGATCCCAACTGATGCAAAAGCTGTGGTCAGGAATCCTTTCAACAGGATAAAGTAGCCAGAACCATTCAATGAATGAAAAATCTCTGATCCCAAAATAACCATCACATAAAGCTGAGTTTGCATGCTCTGTATAATCAGGGTGTACACACAACGGGGAATCCTGACAAGTCACTCCTCACACCAGAACAAATTGTGCCACATAGGACTGTGACCTGTTTCTCTTGGACAATTTTGCAGGTGGCTGTTCTAGCTGCGGTAAACAAGCATAGTCACACTGAAGAGTTTCAGTTTTCCTACTGAAATACAGGAGCATAGTCTACTGAAGAAGAGACAAGGGAGGAAAATGAGGGTTTGAGGGATTATGCAAATTTGAAGCTGTCCATAGGTAAGTCACAAATGCAAGTTTTTGAAATGAGAAAACTCGAGTCTCATATATGCATATACAGATATTTTAAAATGAGATGCGACCTAAGTCACCTTCTGAATATTTGGGGTTGATCTCAGGAGCCTCCTTGACTTCTGATACTCATTTCTACTTTCACAACTGAAATGGCTCTTCCAAGCTACATGGTAAACTGAGGGGAGAAAAAAATTCTCCACTTGGAGGGATGACATATTCCATAATATCCTAGCAGCATTTTAATCCCATTCCTGTTAAGCACCAACCCATTTCTATAGGGAAATTATAATCTTAAGGGTTATCTTTAATCATATACAGTATATGTGCAGAGCCCTACTTTTGGGCAGAAAAATACCCCTCCAGCATTAGTTTTGAATAGATTGTAACAACTGGAATTGTCCTGGTCAGATCACTAAAGCCATGTGGTCTCTTACAGGCCCTTCCCCAAAAGATCCCCATCCTATAACCACTCTCGATGCTACTTTCACGACTGTTTGTTGCCATGTATCAAAGGGATGACATAGACAGAGATGTCGTCTCCAGAGCCCAGCCTGTCATTGGATATCCTCCAGCCTCGATCCTTCAGCACTCCCCTGGCTCGCATCACGAGGTCCTGCGCTGCCAGTGTGTACCTGTGGGAAAGACAGAACACAGCCACAGAGTGCTCATCAAAAGGGAGTGTTCATGGGTTTGTGCCAGATTTGTTCTAGTGAGCTGCTAGGACAAACTTCCCAGTCTTCTAGGAGCAAGTAGGAGAAAGACAAACCCAGACATGCCCACAAAGCAATCCTTTCCAGTTTAGTTATGGCTTCTGCATCAGAATCTTAAAGGTATTTGACAGGCACCACCTGATGCAACCTGCCTGGATTCATTTCTGTGCAGACTACCTTTAGGGGATCCTACTTTTGGCAGAGGGCTTGGACTCGATGATCTCTGGAGGTCCCTTCCAACCTCTAATATTTTGTGATTCTGTGATTAAAAGTCCATGGTCATTTTGGGTGCCTGGCTTCATCTTCAGAAAAAATATTATCAACTGTTCTAAACAAACTTTCTTTCTAGGGATACTGAGAAAAATTGAGGATCTCAGATAGCAACTATTTGCTGTTGAATCACACCCTCGATCCACCTTGATCCCTGACACACCATGGCTCAACTCTTTCAGACACAAACGCAAACGTAGAAGAAAGTAATTTGAAAACAAGTAATAGAGCATTAAAAATCCAAATGACACTTTAAATCAAGTAGGCTAACTTGTCTGTATGGATGATTGAAATATCTCTTTTTTTCTAACACTGGAGAAGGAAAGGTAGAGTTAATACAGTCAGATTGACAGAGTCCCACAGATCTCCTACATATCTGAGTTCAGTGGAAATGGTGTGAATGTGAGCTGGTGAAGTGCTTCAATTTAGTGAAATACATTTCACATTGATTCGAAACTCCTAGCCCATGCTGGGCTGAGTGTCAGTGGATTTATGGCAGTTATTTTCTGTCCTGAAAGAAATAACAGACATGGCTTGGGGGCAGACTCTGAAAGGTGGTGCATGATGGTGCTTTTCTGTGATGTGCTTCGATGTTCTCCCTCACCATTTTACCTGCTGTTATTACATCAGCACATCTGTGTACCCACTTAGAAGTTTTCCTCTGAAAGAAACCTCATTACGGATGAACAGCTACTGTCTAATGTGTTCTTCATTAGCCCAACACCTGGAGAGATGTTTTGAATTTGGTTGTGTGAAGGCAAGCTTTTCTATAATTTGATAATTAAATAGTAACCAAGCAGTTAAAAGACAATAAATAAGTAAACAAATAAATAAATCTGTGGTTTTTTTGAAAGTTAAGTATCAGCCTCCAAGATGATGCAAGGTTCTGTAAAGCCAAACAGGTCACCAGAAGTGAAGCACAGGTCTGTAGTTTCCAGAAACCAAGAATGAAAAGAAGAGTCTTGCTTTTCAAGATTCTCTTTTCTAGGGCAGATCTGTGGCCAAAAATGATCCACCCAGACCCCATGTGAGGAACAAGAAAGAAAAATATCTCTATCAGTCAGAAGCAACGTGGAAGTTTATTAAGTATCTAGGATTTTTCTAACCACAGAGATTTTCACCAGAGGATGTATCATTATGTGTCAGCTTCTATCAGGAGAGATTTTATTCACTATCTGAGGATCAAAGAAGGGTAAAACATGAATTATGTTTTGTTTCTGCAGTTTTAGCACCTTAAACTCAAATGACTCCTTTGAAGCAGGAATAGATTTATTTGCTCTACTAAAACAATTCTTCAAAGTAAATGAATCCACATTTGACTGCTCAAAAGGTTTGATGTTCAACCCAAGTGATGTCGTACAAAAGAAATGTACCCTCTGCTCCTAATGGGGCTGAGATTTCCAGCCTTCACTAGTTTTGACTAAAGGTTTACTTTTAGGAGTAAGAGAAGGGCCCAAGGCTTGAACCCTAATACACAATGCTTACACACACACACACACAGAGTCCACAAGGTCCAAGGCAAGTCTGTACCAAAGTCCTCCTACTATAACAGCAGGATTTGACAAGAAGTTCTGCCTAGACTGTGCTGAAGCAACATGAAACGGTATATGCAACATATAAACTGGCACTGCCCCATTCCCAAAATCCCCCAATCAGATACAGGGCTAAGGAACCAAAGGACACCACATGGTAAGCAAGAAAGCAGAATATTTATGCACAGCTTGTCTGACGTTGAATAAATTTTGGTTAGAACATTTTCTCCAAGTATTTCTCAGCTGCTCTCAGAACTTAGGAAAAGAAAATACACGTTGTCCTGTGAGCAAACTTTGCCTTCCTCCTTTTTCTAACTAGCAAGGGCTCCCCACATCTATAGCATACAAAGTAATGCGGATTTGTCTTGGTTGTGTAAAGCTTTTACTGCTTAATGCTTGAAGAGGGCAAGATTGGAAAAAAAAAAACCAAAAAGGAGATTTTAATTGTGCTGGTTTGAGGCTAACTGGAATATTTTAATGAGAAAAATGAGATTAGAGGCTGTGAAAAGAAAACAATTGTGATGTCTACTTCACTCATAGGTTCGTTGAGACATATAAAAGCAAAGACACAAACACAGATAAGACACTCTGCCTGAGTCTGTAATATATTTGCTTGTAAAATATCTGCTTGTAAATTGTGCTAATCTGTGAATATAAAGCTTCATTCCTTGACTTCCAGCTGGCTGAGCCTAGTCTGGGTGAATTCATTGTGTGCGGGGTGGGTAGCTCCCAAACCATCACATCTTATTTTTGGCGCTTCAACATGGGGCCAATTCAACTTGATTGATTGCTAATTAAGTCTGGAAGTTAAGATGAAGCTTATCTGGTTATTGGGTAGTATACTTTATCCATTGGGATTATGGTATCTACACAGTTACATTGTCACAAAGCCTGGTTTCTTTCTGCTTGATTTAATGTGGAGAGAGATTATGGGGATGTTCTTGGACTTTGGAGAATATTTTCTTGTCTGTGTAGGCTTTAATATTACTGAAACTATTACCAACTCCGCTTTTAATAAGTCAGGAAATACTACAAATGCTGCAAAGATGTCAGCATCCCTGACGAGAATAATTCTGCCCAACCCAAAACTTCCAGACCCCTGTAGCGAGTTCCACACATGTATTACAGTGGTATGTTTATCACGTGTGATCTTAGCCCAAATAATCCTGGTTTTGTGTCTAATTGCTGCATTATGTGTCAAGAATTTGGCTGTTGCCTTCTCTAAAAAAACAGCTTGGTAGAGGCAGGAGACAGAGCACTAAGAGTTTAAACACCTCTGCAGAGATAAATGGAGAACTTGGCCAGGGTCCCAGAAGTGATAAGGGGCAACTTTGTCAAAACAAAACTTGTTCAAAGGGAGAGTGAAAGGGGGCCACCATGTCCACTGCTCCACTTCCTTGTGCAGGTTCTGGGACAACTGCCAAATTCTTGGTTGTTGACAATAATGTGGCAGGCAGCCAAACACCAAGTCCAGCTGTTCAAGTCTCTGCTGTTTCTTCACCTAGTTCAAATCCACAGGCAGCAGTTTCTAACCCTACACCAAATTCAAACTCACAGGCAGCAGTTCAGACCCTCAGAGATTCAGACCCGCTAGAAGGAACATCTAAGGCCTTTTTGGCTCCCACAAAAGCCGAAGTGAAAATCAAACATTTGACAAGGAGCGCTTCAAGAGAGGGGAGAGGACCTTTGGTACACAAGAGGAAGAGGAGAAATACAGTTTAAGAGATTTGGCCAATATACTCAGATCTCAATACTCTGACAAGAAAAGCTATGTGAGATTGGCTGCCAAGAGGATGGCTGTGAAGACTTTAAGTGCACTTAGTAAAGTTCTGTTTCTAGGCCAAGGACAACCAGAGAAAGAGGAGGAGGATAATATCCAGGATTCCAATGATCCCCTCAAAGAGATCAGGGAGGTTAGATAGGAATATTCAAGGGAATCAGGAAAGTGAATCCTAAGCTGGCTGGTGAGATGCCGTAGTATTGGTGCAAATGCCCTAGCAGTAGGAAACAATTCTGCAAAGCAGCAAGGACCACTCAGAAAGGAGAGTGCAATGGACAAATACCTGGCAACCCTCCTCGATAAGTTTAGCTTGTGGACACGCCTCATGTTGGCTGTGGCTATAAGATATTCTTCCCAAGATGATTTGCCATGAGCAGCTAGAAGGTGGAACACAATTGAGCAGGGAATTAAGCTTCTGAAGGAGTTTGCTGTGAAGGAAGTGCTTTATGGAGATCATGGTGCATATGACCCTGATGACATTCCTCTTGGAACAGGTCTCAAAAAGATGAGACTCCTTCATCCTATGCTAAATAGAAGGCCTCTCACTGTTGGTGAGTTCACTGACCAACTGAGGCAGACAGAGGACAGCGTGTCACGTTCTGCCCTAGTCTCCGCCATAAAAAACTATGACTGCAGGGCTAAAAGATACCATGAAAGATCTGAAGGAGGAACTCAAAACTTCCATATCCAATCTGGCAAAGGATACCATTCATTCATCATCTGAATGGGTGCATGTTTCTGCTATCAGGAACAGACACCCACCTTCTGCAAGGCAGTTCCAGCCCAGGAGACAAATTCCACCTACACATCAGCAATCACGTGTGTCACTCTGGATAACCCTGCATGACCAATTTGGTGAGAACATGAACAAATGGGATGGTAAACCTACTTCAGTCCTTTCAAAGAGAGTCAGGGAACTGCAGAGTGGCAGAAACAGAGGCAACAATGCCAGAAAAGTAGCTGTCACTTCTTCAGCTCCTCAGAGCAATTGCAATTATTCTAAAGATTTCAATTCCTCTCACAACACCACCAACCATTGTGTAAACCCCAGATGCCATGTTCAGCCCTTCCTATAGCCAGGAGGAGGAAAGGGATAGTGGAGAAAACCAAATCTATTGGAATGTATTCATTAGGTGGCCTGGCAGTTCAAAAGTTCAGAAATACAGGGCTTTAGTTGATACAGGTGCTCAGTGTACTTTTTTGCCATCAAATTGCAAAGGGACAGAAGCTATAACTATTTCTGGAATCACTGGTGGATCTCAAGAATTAACTAAGTTGGAGGCTGAAATAAATCTAACTGGTAAAGCATAGAAGAAGCATACTATTGTAACTGGTCCTGATGCGCCTTGCATTCTGAAAATTGACTCTTTGAGACAAGGTTGTTTCAAAGATCCTAAAGGTCACAAATGGGCTTTTGGAATAGCATCTGTAGAAAATGAGGTAAATTGAAATTGTCCATTAGACCTGAACTTTCAGATGAATCTGCAGTTGTGGAACATCATGACATAAAGGATCTGAAACTGTCAATTGCTACTCAAACTGAGCATCATAGACAGTACAGAACTAACCATGAGTCTTTGTTGCCCATTCATCAGCTGATTCATCAATTGGAAAGTCAGGCTGTCACCAAGAAAGCTCATTCACGTTTCAACAGTCCTATTTGGCCTGTACGCAAGCCCAATGGCGACTGGAGACTGACAATTGACTTCCGTGCCCTCAACGAGGTGACTCCGCCCATGAGTGCAGCTGTACCTGACATGCTGGAACTCCAGTACGAGCTGGAATCAAAGGCAGCCAAATGGTATGCTACCATAGACATTGCTAATGCTTTCTTCTCTATTCCCATCGCCAAGGAATGCAGACCTCAGTTTGCATTCACCTGGAGAGGAATCCAGTATCAGTTTAATCGTCTGCCTCAGGGCTGGAAACACAGTTCAACGATCTGTCACTCAGTGATCCACAACACATTTGAGAAAGGTAAAGCTCCAGAACATACAAAATTAATTGATTACATCATCATGTGTGGGGCCAAACTGCTGAGTAAGTCTTTGAGAAAGGTAACAAAATAATTGACATTTTGTTGCAAGCAGGTTTTGCCATAAAGAGAGACAAGGTCAAAGGACCTTCCAGAGAAATTCAATTTCTGGGACTGCGGTGGCAGGATGGTCGCCGTCACATTCCACAGGATGTGATAAACAAAGTCTCCTCCATGACAGTTCCCACAAACAAAAAGGACACTCTTTCTTTCTTGGGTGCAGTGGGATTCTGGAGGCTACACATTCCTGGATTCAGTCAAATTGTCAAACCTCTGCATGATGTGACTCGTAAGAGAAACCGTTTCGAGTGGGGGCCTGAACAACAAAGCAGCCTTTGATCAGATAAAGCAAGAAGTAGTCCATGCTGTAGGCTTGGGACCTGTACGATCTGGTCCGGACATTAAAAACATTCTGTACATGGCTGCAAGTGACAATGGTCCAACTTGGAGTCTTTGGCAGAGAGTTCCAAAAGAGACATTAGGTTGTAGCTACAGAGGTTCAGAGGCAAAAAACACCCCAACAGAGAAAGAAATACTAACAGCATACAAAGGAGTGAAAGCAGTTTCTGAAGTAATTGGAACTGAGTCACAATTGTTTTTAGCTCTTAGGTTGGCAGTTTTAAACTGGATGTTCAAAGGCAAAGCTTCCTCACCGCATTATGCCACAGATGCAACGTGGTCTAAATGGATGTCTTTGATAACCCAATAAGCATGATTGGGTAATCCTGATTGACCTGGTCTGGTGGAAGTGATCACTAACTGGCCGGAAGGCACAGACTGTTCAAAAACCTCCAGAGAGAGTAACCCCTGCTGAAGAAGCATCTCCTTACGGTGATCTCTGTGATCAGGAAAATAACTATGTTTTGTTCACAGATGGTTCCTGTTGTCTTTTTGGGAACAAATGAGGATGGAAGTGAGCAGTCTGCAGTCTGTCTATTGAAGTCTGTTGGTGTCTGTGTGTCCCTGGCTTCTAGCTGGATCTGTGTAACCCAACTAATCATTCTGTTTCTAACCCCCTTCACCAATCCTTCCAATTCACCTTGCATGTAAGGCAGATTCTGGGATAAGAAAGGGGCATGGAAAGAAGGTGGAAGGGTGGTTGGGAGCCCCTCCTAGGGACTCTGATTTCTGGAAGGGGTATTGTGTTTCTGTATTACTTTTAACTTGTGTATTTCTGTATATAGCTGTAAATATTTGTAATATATTGTAAGTATCTGCTTGTAAATTGTGCTAAGCTGTGGATATAAAGCTTCATTCCTTAACTTCCAGCCAGCTGAGTCTAGTCTGGGTGAATTCATTGTGTGTGGGGGTGGGTAACTCCCAAACCATCACATTAATAAATGAAAAATTCTCTTGTGAAATACACAAGGAATGCAGCACATTGAAGCAAAGGAAAAAGAGCAGGTGAAGGCAGCAGCAAGGGAACATATTCCTCTCTGTATGCAGAGCTGAAGTGAAGTGATGATGTTCAGCTTGGCACTAGAGGAGATACAGTGAGTCTCTTGTACCTGGAGATGACTAGTGGCAGCAGTCTGTTACCCTATGCTTTATTCTCCAGCCCTACGAACCTGGGATTCAGCTGTTGGAGACAGCATTAAAGAACTGCTGAAAGTAGTTTTAAAGTGTCCACCTCCTCCTAATGAACAGCCTCACTGGAATATAAATTTTCTGTTTTAAGAATAAATATATATGTTTGTTTTGTTTTGTTTTTCCTTCTGTTAAGGCTTTCACTATTGATCAAAGTACTGCAGGAGAAATGGTGACTGTGGGAATCATGTTGCTGTCTGCTTAGCTTCTTATCTTCTCATACCCAGCAGAGGTGAAGCAATGCCCCAGCATCCTCATAAGTTTCTAGCCAGTGTGAGCCAGAGTGAGCAGGAGTGAGAAAGGACAAGAGAGCAGACAAGAAATAAAACATTTCCAAGGTCAGCGAGTAAACCTGCATAAGTGTTGCTGAAGGAAATGGGCATAGATCTTTGAGAGATGAGGGATGGAAAGCAGCACTGTCTCTCTACCATCTGTTCTTCACTCTGGCTCCCTGCTCCATGCTTTCACCTGCCACAAAACCCACAAGAAATGAGCTACTAAGAAATCCACTTGCACTCCAGCTCTCATGGTGGAACAAGCAAGTCTGTGTCCATCACCCATCCTCCCAGGCTGTGTCTGCATGTCTGGTTGAAGACAAACCCATGGATATTGCTCTGACCACATTTGGAGGTGCCCAGGCACATGCTATGTTTGACAGGATTTGGAGATGTTTTTCTGCAGGTAGCTACCAGATACAGGACACAGTTCTGACAGTAAGTATCAGCAGGAGAGAGTCTCAAGAGCATTGCTGAGGGCTGTAAGCTCTTGCCCATCAACTATAAAATTACTTCTAATTCAAATGGGAGGGATATTGTTCCCACACAAAGCTAATTACATGACAGATAAGTAGTCCACAGCTCTACAATCTTCCTCTCTAGGCTACTGGGTCAGGCAGACACAGGGTCTGCTCCATAGGTAGGTTCTCCAGAAGACACCAGCATAACTAAACTCAGGGAAGGAGTCTTCTCCATTCTGACAAGTTTTCTACATCCCTAGATTTCCAGATCTCTCCACTGCAGACTAAGTCACTACAGTCACCACAGAAGCTGGAATAAAATTTCCTTTAAACAAACAAGATTTTCCTGTCACCAACCAGTGAGAGAAATGAACACACCTCCACAGCCTGAGCTGCCACACTGTTGTGAATTCATTAGTTATACCTCATTTGGACCACTGTGAAGTAATTAGGGAAAACTTCTCACACAGTTCTTTAAACCCTTTAAATATTCTTTACAACCAAGCAGGAAGAGCAATTCCACAAAGGTTATTTTTATGAATATTATTGTAAACTACATGAGGGACTGCTCTAATTACCTTTTGCAAACTGGTATGAGAAATTCCTTCCTGCCACAATTTGTAAGTCTCTAAAAGACCTGGCACAGTTATTTAAAAGAACGAATTAATTTTCAATTCTGATGTCCATTCATACTCCAGTAGGTCAAGCACCAATAAAAGTGTTTGTTCTAACTCATAATACTAACTATAACCAGCAGGTCCAGAGAGGTGATTCTGCTGCTCTGGTGAGACCTCACCTGGAGTACTGTGCCCAGTTCTGGAGTCCTCAGTATAGGAAAGAGACGGAACTGATGGAGTGGGTCCAGAGGAGAGCCACGAAAAGGATCAGGGGGCTGGAGCACCTCTGCTACCAGGACAGGCTGAGGGAGCTGGGGTTGTTCAGCCTGGAGAAGAGGAGGCTCCAGGAAGACCTCATAGCAGCCTTCCAGTACCTGAAGGGGGCCCACAAGAAGGATGCAGAGAGACTGTTTATAAAGTCCTGCAGTGATAGGATGGGGGGCAATGACTTCAAACTAGAGAAAAGCAGATTTAGATTGGATGTTAAGAAGATGTTCTTTACCATGAGGGTGGTGGAACACTGGAACAGGCTTCCCAGGGAGGTAGTTGGGGCCTCATCCCTGGAGATATTCAGAGTGAGGCTTGACAGGGCTCTGGGCAACCTGATCTAGTTGAGGATGCCCCTGCTGACTGTAGGAGGGGGTTGGACTAGGTGACCTTCAGAGGTCCCTTCCAAACCAAACCATTCTATGATTCTATGATATTAATTCTCCTATTTGAAAATTGATGGTTTAAAGAGAAATTGATGGTTTAGAGAAGAGCACATTTAGATTGGATGTTAGGAAAAAATTCTTTGCCGTGAGAGTGGCTGAGCACTGGAAGAGGTTTCTCATAGAGGTGGTTGGGGCCCCATCCCTGGCGATATTCAAGGTGAGCCTTGACAGGGCTCTGAGCAAGCTGCACCAAACATAGCAGCAGCCATCACCAGCTTTGGACAGACCAAAAGGAACAAGACAGACATAGCACATCCAGACTTGGCTTTCAAGAGATAGGACCAGTAAGAACAGCAGGAAGAGCCAACCTTTCCTAATTACTAGATAAGAATGTAGACAAAGCAGGGCAGAAGTTATTACCCTTCACCAGGTGCCTTTGCAAGAGAAGACTCAGGGGTACAGAAATGAGAGTAAAAGATCCGTAGTACCTCTGAATGTTGCTAGGGAGTAACAGAAAGAAGATTGGGTGGATCATCCCTTCCTATCTTAAATTATGGCATATATGCAGAGCACAGCGTCAGATGTCTTGGAAGTGCTGCTGACTAATCCACCTGATATGTTCCCAAAGAGATGGCAGAGACAAATCCACATCTTGCTGAAACAGACACAGCCCCTGGCTGTCATCCATACCACATCTCCTTGGCACAAGGAGGCAGGGAAGGTCAAAATACTGCAACTGTAACTTCATGCCTATCATCCATTCTCCTTGTAACTGAGTGCTTGCTGCAAGGCCTTTGTTTGCATTCCATGTTTGCAAGTGTTAGGGCAAGAAAACTACACTTGCCAGTTACTTTGGAGCTGCTCTCACTTTGAAACTCAAGTGGCTGTCAGGGCGTCCATATCCAGTTACCTTCCATGTTTGCTGGTAGAGAACAGAATTGACCCTGTAAAGATGACCACTTCAAAATACAAGAAACAAGAGGCACTTTCAGCTGGATTTCCCCATGTCCTCAAGAGCTGTCACATCTAAACAACAGCTCTCACACCCTCCTATGCATTTTCACTTGGCGGCTAAGATATCCCAGAGCTTATTTCTGAAGCTCTGCTTTCTGCAGGCAAGCTGGTGATGCATAAAAGCTCTTTTCTGACTCTTATCCCAGGGTGAGGGCAGAATACATCAACCATCAGGCCTGAATTCAGGAGTAACCCACACTTCCCTTCCTGAACAGCCCCTAGGGAACGATAAAGCTCTTTTCACTTTCCGTCTTCCCTTTTACAAGTGAGAGACTTCTGATCGTTTGGATCACAGCGACACTGAACTCAGCAGCAGACAGACTGCTGGACTCACTCAAGGCAGACAGCACTCCAAATAGTTGTTTAGGAGCTTGTTTGCTGGCTTGATGACATGCTTTAAAGATGGAAACTGATCAAGTAAGAGGTGATAGACAGAAAAATGAAAAAGATGAGGTAGGTTAAAACTGTGAGATGAGATTGAATCTAACAATGAAATAAAGGCTGAGTTTCCACCTACTTTTTTTTTCTGTGTCCTGTAGCTGGTAGCACTGTGCATCTTCTTTGGAAAGTGGGTTTAAAGGTCACAGCATGACCAGGAATGAGTGGGAGCATCACCATGCAGTATTCATACATAGTTACATACGTACAGAGTGAGAGATGATGCTGATGTCCTAGTTAGAAACAATCTTTAGTGTTAAGGGACTACACAGAGGAGAGTTAAGAGGAAACCTGTGACTGCTGGAGACAGAGACCTGCTGCCATGTTTTTCTAAGACCTCAGCCTCTGGTAGTTTCCACAGAACCTTGTAGAGCAAACCTGTAAAGATCCCACAACTGTTCATTCGAAGGCAAGCAATTGCAAGTTATAACAGACACCCTCCCCCCATCTTAAACCATCACATTTGCTGTAGAGGCTCCATCTTCTTGTAAGCAACTGTATCTTTACTGGATGTTATTCATTTCCCATTATCTGCAAAAACGTGATACCAGAACATGCTCTTTTGTGGAGAAGCTAGAAAATCAGGGATGTGCACAAACCTGTGCGGGTCATCAGGGTCACAGTTTGGTAGAAAGTTAGTGACAGCTTCTGCAACTTCTTCATTTAACAGCACATCCCAGAGCCCATCAGTAGCTAGGATAAGAACATCATCCGGCCCATGCTCATACTGCAGGAGATCATAGACTCTCACCTGAAACAAAAGAAACAAACAAATCATAACAGATATTCATGAAGAAGATGGCCTGCTTAAGAAACATTGCTGAGTTTGGTGAGTTAGCAGGTTTGGCCAAGGCACGGAAGTCTCTCTCCCACAGCGCTGATGGGATCTGTGTCCAATTTAGCCCTCAACAGCAAGCCCTCCTGCCCTGGCTCAGCATGGCTCAAGTGTTGACCTCAGCCAGGATGTAAAGCACTGTACCACCCGCTGCCAGCAGTGCTTGAAGCCTCTCCTGCCTGGCATCCTGGTTTCGGTGTGTGAGGCTTTTCCCTGTCATTGGCAGAGCTAATCATATGGAAGCTGAATAATTTATTTGATAAATTTTTGATATTTTCTAATAAAATATTCAGAAATAATTGTTCTCACTGTTTGTGCAGATCCATTTAACTCTGCCAGATAAATTGCACATTTGGAAATGCCTGGGTGGCATTTACCAGACCTGAGGCAGAGCTGCACTCCAGAATTATGCCTGAGCAAGTGATTAATACCACAACATGGAAAAAAAAAACCTGTTTACCTGCTCAGTTATGTGTGTCTGTAAGGAATATGGTAGGTAAAGACTGATTCAAGATCTGCACAAAAGTGAACCCCCAAGCTTATCCACACTGTTACAATACTCACTGGCTTCACCTCATCAGTCTGCAGCCACAGTCAGGCTGACCACTGCTGCTGGCACCTCTGTAACATCCTGCCTGTAAAACAGCTTCCACTGTCCTCTTCTCAATGAGACTGGGGAAAGGCAGGAATGAAAGGGCCAGATATGGGGGTAAAGTACCAGCTGACAATGACTATGACTATTGAGCCAAGCCAGAATACCAGGAAAAGTGTTTTACACTAAGCCTTTAGTTGGGTGTAACTCTCCTTCCAGCACACATCATATTTCAGCTGGCAGGCCACCTCCAATTTCCAGGTCATGAAGCAGTCAGGGAGCACTTTAATTCCCACAGCAAGAACCATGGTTTGAAAGAAGTGGGACAACCTTGGCAAGACAGCCAGGGGGAAATGGTCATATGTACTGAAGTCTGGAAACAATGCACCTTGTAAGGCACCCTGCTTCAGCCTTGGGCTCCACTAACAGCAGTGGCAGTTTGTCAGAACAAGCATTTGGCATAACTAGAAAATATGACCTGTTTTATTCTCCCTTCTGATGCATTCTCCCATTAGGAGCCATGGTGCAGGCAATACACATAAAATGCCTGGACCTTTTAATGTAATTATGATTTTATGGGACTGCAACCAGTGCTAGAAGAAAAAAAAAAAAAAAAGAATTAATAATATCACCTAGACCTGACTGTTAATCCTTACTTGTTCGCCTTTCACTAAGAAGCATGAGAAGGTCATTTGTAAAATGTAACCTTCACTTCATTATCTAAGGTAGCAGCTGAATAAGGACTTTTGAGAGGATTAAAGTAAAGGCAAGATACACTCTTCATTAAAGCATATCTCCTCGTTCAGTCTGAGTGTGAATACTGTTACAGAAATATCCTTATATGCAGCACAGCTCTCAGCTAAAGCCCCCTGCACAGAAACCAGTAGCTGTGATAGACCCTTTCCCCAAAATTTAGACCAGACTTTTAACAGCCCAGAGTTCCAACTCAGACATTCCTGGGCTGTGGGAAGTAAGTTGGCCAACACAGCCATCAATAAGCACCACGTTTTGGTCAGATCTCTTGTCTACAGGCAAATATTTGGAAGAGCATCAGGGTTAATGCTCGTGGACAAACTCAGCAGTAAGCTCCTTGTAGGAATAACCAAGGTTTGAATGTCAGTACTAGAAAAAATGGCATACCTACCATGGCTTGCCCATGCAAAGTACACATGACACCACAGGAGCCTTTTTTTTGCAGCACTGGTGGGAAAAACTGCAGGAAACCAAGACCATGCATCACTGATTCAAATCTGCCTCCTCCTCACATCCGTACTTCTGAAACCCAGCAACGAGGCTATTTCAGCAATGCTCTATGGAGCAAGTTTGTGCAGAGCCGTACATGCTGCAGAATGCTGCTGGAGAAGCCTGTCAGTGCAGGGCACAGGTTTCACTAGTCACAGAACCACGGAATTGCTTCAGCTGGAACAGACCTTTAAGATCATGGAGTTCAGCCATCAACCTAACGCCATCATGGCCATTAAACTATGTCCCCAAGTGCCACTTCTACACATTTTTAAACATCTCCAGGGACAGTGAATCAACAACTTCCAATGCTTGGCCACTTCCATTCATGTTTCCTAATATCCAATCTAAGCCCACCCCCCCCACCCACTCCGTGCAATTCTACACTGTTTCCTCTTCTTCTATCACTTCTTACTAAGAAAAGAGACCAACACCCACCTCATTACAACCTCCTCCCAGGTAGTTGTAGAGAGTAATAAGGTCTCTCCTCAGCCTTCTCCAGACAAAACACTAAACAATTCCAGTTCCCCCAGATGCTTCTCCTAAGCCTTGTTCTCCAGGCCCTTCAACAGCTTTGTTGCCCTTCTCTGGACACACTCCAGCAACCCCTTCTTATAGTGAGGCGCTCAAAACTGAACACAGTATTTGAGGTGCAGTCTCACCAGTGCTGAGTACAGGAGCATGACCACATCCCTACTCTTGCTGGACACACTACTCCTGATATGGGCCAGGATGCTGTTTGCCTTCTTGGCCACCTGAGCATACTTCTAGCTCATGTTCAGACAGCTGTCAACCTGCACACCCAATCTGGTCCTGCCAAAAAGCCAGGGAGCTTTCAAGCCTCTCTCCCCTAAGCTTGTAGTGTTGTTTGGGGTTGTCATGACCCAAGTGGAGGACCTGGCACTTGGCCCTGATAAACCTCAGCCAATCGATCCAGTTTATCCAGATTCCTCTGCAGAACCTTTCTACCTTCCAGCAAATCAACACTCTCACCTAATTCGGCATTGTCTGTGAGCTTACTGAGGGAGCACACAATCCACTTTATCCAGATAACTGAGAGGTATTAAATAAGAATGGCTGCAAAACCGACCCCTAAGGAACAGCTTGTGATTAGGTGCCAACTGGATTTAACTCCTTTCACCACCACTCTTTGGGACTGGTCATCTAGACAGTTTACTTTTACTCAGTGAAGTGTCCACCAATCCATGCCATGAGCAGCCAGTTTTTCCAGGAGGATGCTATGGGAGATAGTGTCAAATGTTTTACTAATGCTGCATCCTTGCCATATTTCCTATCAATTCCACCCTGAATCTTTCATCTTTTCCCTCATGACTTGTTGCTTCTGCAGCCAGGCTTCAGTCATGACAGCGGTCTATAGAACTTGTGGCCTCCGCCCCATATGTGCTGGGCTACCTGTGCTCTATCCTCTGCCTCCTGTGCTGCTTTGAGAGCCTTGTCAGCAACTCCTCCCCACATACCAGCCCTTTCCGTGTTGCATGGAGCACTTCCTCACTCTAACATTTCTCTAGAGCATGAGGACAGCCCCCAAAAGAGACCTATTTGGTCATCCTACTTCCTACACTATCCACTGATGCCTTATTTGTAGAGCAGCTGACCTGTCAACTAGCTATAATTGACTTTAGCAACCAGAAAATGTTAAAAACCAGCTTTAAAGGAGGAGCCCCCAGAACCTCAGCAGCACAGACATCCATGACAATAAGCACTGGGTTACACTGCATTTGATCCTGACTGGTACTTACAGATCTCTGCTGATAGGTAACACAAGACACACACCACTGGTGCCAACAGCCACACATGACAGCTGTCTGAACATGCCTTATGCAGCCTGTCACCTCGAGCCTGCCTTTCTCCAATCCATGTCTCTCTCATACTGCTCACCTACATGCAGGCAAGAGCACCCAGAAAAATGCCCTGGGGCAAGCGACGAACAAACTGGTGGGATGGGTTTCTATTTACATTTCAAACGGATCTAACCATTGGACAAGACTTGTGTCTGGCTGCCAAAAAGCACCGGGGCAGCTCCGTGAAGGCACTACGGGCTTGTTTGCCAGGCTTGTTTTTAAGAGGCAGCCAAGGCGAGTCCCTGCGGCTCAAAAACCGTTTGCAACAGAGCGATACACGAGCCTGCAGCCACCTGAGGTGCTCCTCAGTAGCCAGCCCCCAGGGGAATCGCAGCCAAACAACAGACTGCATTCACTCGCCTGTGCTATTGATCAATTCAGCTACTTCAATAAATTAAGCCCTTTCTTAATTGTATCGTCCCTTTTTATGCAGAGCGTTAGCCAGTGCAGCTTAGCTGGCAAACGAACGAGGAGGTTTTTCAATACCACCCTCCAAGTAATTTATATGTAAATAATAAAAAGCGGGTCTCAACACTGCTCCCTGCAGCACTCACCAATTAATCTCCTTTTAGCTTTTTACTGCCACCCTTTGTTTCCTGCCCTTTAGCCAATTTCCAGTAGACTGTGCCAACTTTCCACTTAGTCTGTGGCTTCGTATCTTTTATATTAATAACCTGCAAGGCAGAACAGATTCTTAAACGTTTTCTGAGGAATCAAAGTGCTCATGCAAGACTATCTACTGTTTGGTTTTGTTGGTTTTGTTTTTTTTTTAATTCTCTGGTAGACATAACCCTGAAGGACTTCAAGCCGCTAAAGTGTGATGTTTGCTTCTTGAAACCACCTTGGCTCCCTTTGATCATCCTGTACTTCTTGGAGTATTTGCCTTGCTTGTTCCTTTCAACAGTGTTAATTCCTAAAATTTCTCCAGAAGGCAGATGTGAATCTGAAATGGTCTCCCTTGACATACTTATGGAGTTGTCAGGAATATTTTACTAATGTCATGAAAGAAGAAAAATTCTCCTTCATTGCTTTAGCATTTGCTGTGGTGACTGGGCTTCAGGTCCAAACACTGCCATCAGAGCCACAACTCCCCCACCCAACGGCTGATTACATTTGTTTGAAGAATTTCAGGATGAAATTCTGCTTTTCAGCTGCAACAAGGTGGCTCTTGCTGAGCTTTTAAAAGCAGATTTTATGCTGAAGGCTTTCAAATGAACTGTTCCATTATGAAAAATAAATATTTAATTCTGTGCCAGACAGCCTCAGCAATAGCTTGCCTGCTTTGTACTACTCCAGTTCATTATAAAAGGCTCAACTCTCCAGAGCTCACCAACCTGCAGAAGTCCTCCAAATCTGGTCTCGTAACAGCTGAGCCACTGAATCCTGATTACATTTGTCAGTCTTGGCTGCATGACTTCTCCTCCCATAGCTTGGCGCTCTATCAAAGTATCACTTCACGACACCCTAAAATTACTGTTATATGCCTATTTCTGGATCCAGTCTCTTCCCTCCAGCTAAATTTTGGTGGACATGGCACATCAGAGCTTTGTCATGCTGGAAGCAAAATATTCTGAGAACTCCCCACATGGCCCCCAATTCAGGAAAGGATGCTACAATTACAGTACAGAAACAGAAGTCAGAGGACTTGGATCCTCCTCTTGTCACGACTCACTGTGCGCCTTAATTTCCTGTGCCTCTGTTTTTCCAGGTCTGGAAACCAGACATTGTGCTTCCCTACCTCTAGATAAACAGTTTCAAATCCAATGCTGCACAAGGGCCAAATATGACTGCTGCTTTATGCTGCTGCCTTTATTTTCAAGTGCCAAGCTCCCCAGATGGCAGCATAAAGATGTTGTTCCTCAATGCTGGTTTCTCTGCAAGATGCACTATCCACACATGGACAGAACAAGTCAAGGAAAAGCAGCAGGAGATAAAGCGTTGGGGAAAAGCAGAAAGATCAAGAGAGGGTGCAATGGAAAGCAAATTGGAGCACGTTTCTACCTAATAAAATGCCAGGGCTTTTTTTGCCAGTGTCTCCTAACTGAAGTGGTTGATACTCTCTTTCCTCCTCCTGCCCTCACACACTTCTGCTGAATTTAGCTGTGAAGAGAACATGGAAACAGATCCAACTTTCTTCTCTTTTGCAAAGCAGTTAAAAGATCTTGAAATGTGGATTGCATATAAACTGGTTGTCATAATCCAGAATTTGAACATGTACAGACACACTATACACAAAGCAGAAAAGCCCATGAGAAGCTTTGGTTTATACATACAGACAGATACTGCAGCAGCAATTGGCAGAGATGATACTGCTGAGATACTGTGCTGCAGTCATTATGTACCCCAGAAATACTGAGTCTCAGCATGCCAGAAAGAGAAATAAATAGGCAGAATTTTATCATTTTGCTGGCACCAAGAAAGCTCATCACAGTTATGAGGGCAGAGCTGCTGCCTGCCCACATGAGAAGAACAGGAGCATGTCCCAGGTGAAGAACAACACATATTCAAAGTCAGGAGAGGGAAGGTACAGACCTCCTGATCAGGAAGGCGAAGCAGATGAGGCTCTTTACAAACAAATAGAAGAAGCTTCATGCTCACAGGCCCTGGTACTCATGGGGGACTTCAACCACCCTGACATCTGTTGGAAGGACAACACAGCACAGCACCAGCAATCTAAGAGGTTCCTGGAATATACTGATGATAACTTCCTCTTTCAAGTGGTAGAGGAACCCACAAGAAAAGGTGCTGTGCTGGACCTAGTCCCCACCAACAAGGAGGGGCTGGTGAGTGGAGTGAAGTGAAGCTGAAGGGTAGCCTTGGATGCAGCGACCATGAAATGGTAGAGTTCAAGATCCTCAAAGCACCAAGGAGGCTACACAGTAAACTCACTGCTGTGGACTTCAGAAGAGCAGACTTCAGTCTCTTCAGGAATCTGCTCAACAGGGTTCCATGGGAAAAAAACTCTGGAAGGAAGGGGGGCCCAGGAAAGCTGGACATTGCTCAAGGATCACCTCCTTCAGGCCCAGGAGCAATGCATTCCAAGAAAGAGGAAGGCAGGTAAGAACGCAAGGAGGCCTCCATGGATGAATACAGAGCTCCCGCACACGCTTAGACACAAGAAGGAAGCCTACAGAGAGTAGAAGCAAGGACAGGTAACCTGGGACCAATACAAAGACATTGTTTGTGCAACCAGAGATCAGGTTAGGAAAGCTAAAGCACAGCTGGAGTTGAATCTGTCTGGACACATTAAGGGGAACAAGAAGAATTTCTTCAGGTATATCAGTGAGAAAAGGAGGACTAGGGAGAATGTGGGACCCTTCTAGAAGGGAAATGGAGAGCTGGGAACAGGGGACATGGATAAGGCTGAGGTGCTCAATGACTTCTTTGCCTCAGTCTTCAACAGCAAGTGCTCCAGCCACAATGTCCAAATTCCAGAGGGCAAAAGTAAGGACTGGGGGAGTGCAGACCTGCCTACTGTAATTGAAGATCATGTTTGTGAGCATCTAAAGAACCTGAACGTGCACAAGTCCATGGGGCCTGATGAGATCCACACAGGGGTCCTGAGGGAACTGGCAGATGAAGTTGCCAAACCACTGTCCATTGTATTTGAAAGGTCATGGCAGACTGGTGAAGTTCCTGCTGACTGAAAAAGGGAAAACATAACACCCATCTTCAAGAAGGGGAAAAGGATGACCCTGGGAACTACAGACCAGTCAGCCTCACCTCTGTGCCTGGCAAGATCATGGAGCAGATCCTCTTGAAGGCTCTGCTAAGGCAGATGGAAAACAAAGCACAGGTGCCTGATGCCAACCAGCATGGCTTCACCAAGGGCAAATCATGCCTGACTAATTTGGTGGCTTTCTATGATAAAGTCAAAGCAGCAGTGGACAAGGGAAGGGCAACTGATGTCATCTACCTGGACCTGAGTAAGGTTTTTGACTCTGTCCCACATGACATCCTGGTCACCAAACTGGAAAAACACAGACTTGATAGGTGGACAACTCACTGGAAAAGGAATTGGCTGGATGGTCGCACACAGAGAGTGGTGATCAAGGGCACAATGTCCTCCTGGAGAGCAGTGACAAGTGGCATCCCTCAGGGGTCAGTGCTTTGTCAGTGACACGGACAGAGGAATTGAGTGCACCCTCAGCAAGTTGGCAGATGACACCAAGCTGTGTGGCACAGTTTACTTGATGGAGGACAGGGATCTATCCAGAGAGACCTGGACAGGCTAGAGAGGTGGGCCCAGGCTAACCTCATGGAATTCAACAAGTCCAAGTGTAAGGTCCTGCACCTGGGTCGGTACAATCCCAAGCACAAATCCAGGCTGGATGGTGAGTGGCTGGGGAGCAGCTCTGAGGAAAAGGACCTGGGGGTCTAGGTTGATGAAAAGCTCAACATGAGCCAACAGTGTGCACATGCAGCCCAAACAGCAACTCTGTCCTAGGCTGCATCAAGAGCAGTGTGGCCAGCAGGGCAAGGGAGGGGATTCTCCACCTTTGCTCTGCTCTTGTCAGACCCCACCTGGAGTACTGTGTGCAGTTCTGGAGCACTCACCACAAGAAGGACATGGAACTGTTGGAGAGAGTCCAGAGGAGGACCACAAAGACAATCAGAGGGCTGGAGCATCTCTGTTACTAGGACAGGCTACAAGAGTTGAGGCTTTTCAGCCTGGAGAAGAGAAGGCTTTGAGGAGACCTTATAGTAGCCTTCCAGTATCTGAAGGGGGCTTACAGGAGGGCTGAGGAGTGACTATTCACAAAGTCTTGTAATTACAGGACAAGGGGTAATGGGTTTAAACTGGCAGAGAGGAGATTTAAATGGGATGTTCTTCACAGTAAGGGTGGTGAGACACTAGAATGGGCTGCCCAGGGAGGTTGTGAATGCTCCCTCCCTGGAGTTGTTCAAGGCCAGGTTGGATGAGGCCTTGAGCATCCTGATCTGTGTGAGGTGTCCCTGCCTATGGCAGGGGGTTGGAACTGGATGATCTTTGAGGTCTTTTCCAACTTAAACCATTCTGTGATTCTATGATTCTATACTCAACTGGCAGGGAAGAAACATGAAAAAGGGTCTGTCTGTAGATCTCTCAGTTTTCTTCAGAGTCACAATCTCTCAGCACTTAAAGAAAAAAAAAAAAAAGCCTTAAAGATGTCCTAAGCAAGATTAATTTAATAAATTGATTGCTTCCTATCAGAATTGTACTTCTATTTTCATTCTCTCACACTGCTGTAAGAAGCAGTAAGTCTGAGGTCAAATACTGGGTATGGGTAAAACTCTAGCAAGTCAGTTGACAGTGGATGGTTTCCAGCATTTGGGCCATGGAAGCAAAGCCTGCTCTTTTTGTTCTGTCATCAGATGGTTTGCCCTTGCTTAATATTTTATTAAAAACATGTTATTGACCATTCCCTGATGTAGGAACAGGAATGCAGTTACAGAGGAAAATGCAGCAAGTTTTGCATGTTTCTTGCTAACAAATACATTCTAATCTTTTTGGAAGGCTTGATATCCTCCACTGCAAGGTCTCTGGTGGTCAAAAAACGGAATTGTTTGTGGCAAGTCATGACGATGGAAGCATTTTAAACTACGCATAACACAAATACTGCATCATCCCCTCATTATGCCATCATTTGGGAATGCACACTACCATCCCTGCCATTATTTGGCATTTGCACAAAACAATCATAAAGAATTAAGAACTGGAGGTGATGGGACAGACAGACTGAGATGTGCAGAGAGAGGCCACGAGGATCATCAGAGGGCTGGAGCACCTCTTCTGTGGAGGCAGACTGAGAGAGTTGGAGCTGTTCAGTTTGGAGAAGACTCCCAGGAGACCTTATTGTGGCCTTCCAGTATCTGAAGGGAGCCTATAGAAAAGCTGGTGAGGGACTTTTTAGGGTGTCAGGTAGTCACAGGACTAGGGGAAATGGATCCAAGATGGAAGTGAGTAGACTCAGGTTGGATGCTAGGAAGATGATCTTCACTGTGAGGGTAGTCAAACACCGGAACAGGTTACCCAAATGGAGGTCCCATCCCTGTAAGTTTTTAAGTCCAGGTTGGATGTGGCTCTGAGTATCCTGATCTAGAGTGAGGTGTCCCTGCCCATGTCAGCAGCATTAGAACTAGGTAATCCTTGAGGTCCCTTCCAGCTCTGACAATTCTATGGTTTTATGAAAAGCACTCTTCCACTCAGCATTCTCCTGCTTAAGAGTTCATCTGGTAGACTCTCTGTAATGCAGTATATCATGCTATTGTGGAAGACATACAGTTTCTGTGTTCTAGGGAGCACAGTTGACACAAGCTTCTGTGAAGGCAGCATGATTTAGGCCTGAAGAGAAGCTGGAGCATGTGACGGTGGGGAAACATGGGTGTCTGTCACACTGAGTGGTGAGCCTATGAGATAACCATCAACTAGGGAGAGAGAAAGCATTGACACACTGCAAGGAACACGTTGCAACCAGAGACAGGACACAGCTCAGGAACTCACAAAGTTTCTCTATTATGTGGATGTTACTAACATGCTGCACCTTGGTGAAGGGCAGCACATTACCTGGACTGGACCACAATCAGAAGAACAAACAAGTACATGAAGTGTATTTGTTTCTCTCCCACAGTTCTGACAGTTGAACCTTGACTGTTTTACCTCAGGAGATGAGGACAGGAAAGGTTTGATGTATATATTTGAGTCATGTACTTTCAGGTCATGGTCTCCTAGTCCCCGGGTCACTCCAATTGTTGCCATAACCCGAGCCTGGAAATAAAGAAAAGCAATGAAATCAAATCTTGTTACACTGCACTGTGCCAACAGGGAAAGTGACAATGCTCCTACTCCCTATCTGCTACGGTTAGGAGCAAATTCCTTTTCTCTCTCACAAACTCTAGATTTAACACCGCTATTCAGCTTCAAAGCTTTTCACACTCAGATCATTGCCATTTCCCTTATTATTCAAAGCTTTGTATTCACCCATATCCTAGAGGGTGAGTAGACTGAGATCATCTGTAAGGTATGAGGACCACAGAAACCTAGCAGTCACTTCACTGTCTCATGCCAGTCTACAAAAACATTCCCTCAGCAAAGTACACTGTTAGTAAACAGCTTTTGCAAAAAATATGGGGAGCCTTACTACTCGCCTAAGAGATCTGTAGCCTTTCTCTATTGAGATGTTGCTGTACATTCCCTCCACCAAGGAAAAATACTAAAGGCCACCCCTAAATTGTTGAAGAGGCCGGTGACAGTGGCACCGACCACAGTGTTCTGCTCAGTGAAGAGCCAATGCGGGGCAGGTCTGCTGTTACCTCTGGTCTGCCACTTCCTTCCCCAAGCACCTTCCTCTGCAAAATAAAGCTGTCTCCCAAGAAGTTCAGTAACAGTTCTCTGAAGATTGACCAGGCAAGACAGCGTCATGGGGAACCTTGCTCTCTACTGTCTGTGTATCAGTTCCCCAAAAGTCTAGTTTAGCCACAGCAGCTTCTGAACAAGAGAGCTCTCAGCATCAGTAACAGCAGGCAACTGACTCAAGATTAATCTGCTCAGTAACCACTGGCTTAAGGCAGTGGTAAATGTAAAAGTAAATTCAAAAAGATGTGCATGAAACATTTTGCAAATAATTACAAACCTAACCATATTCAGAGATAAGCTGCAGGTCTGAACCTTCAAAACCTGGACTAATTTTGAAGAGGGCATATTTTTGCATTGAGATAAGAACCTAATGCAGCAGAGAAGCACTATTTAGAAACACAGTGAGCATACCAATATTGGCAAACTGACACCACCATGTCCTTATATTGATCCTATTGCTGCATGCAGCTAAGCTTGCTGGGATCAGCACTAATGATCTCACTGTTCTTAATTACAGAGCTGGAAACAAAAGTACACCCAAACAGAATGGTTATTTTCTCTCTTTCAAGGGAAGCTATCAGCATTCACGCATCAGAAAAATTCAATAGTGAGTTCAGGTACGCTAGCTGAAGAAGATACAGTTAAGGAGTGCTATACTTTCCAAATCCTGGCCTGATCCCTTCCCTTCCTAAATTAGAGTTCTGCACCTCAGAGCACTATTAAATATCCTCCTGTTTTATCTTCAGATATTTTCCTATCTTCGTCTAGCCTTTTTTTTTCATTTTACAATGAAACATGGAACATTTAAAATCAATTATTTAAGAAAGTCTCATTGTAGTCTACTTACAATGAAAAAAAATACAAAAGCAAACTGAACAGTCAATTACTGCATTTGACAATACACTAAAAATGCTTTTCTGTATTAAGTTCTCCCTGTCACCATGTAGACATGAGACTGATCTATGACAGAACCAAGATACTTTAAAAACTGTCAAAATGATACAATAAAGAGATACTGAGTGGAAAACATTGGAGTGCCACAGGCTAAACCAAGTAGTAAGCAGCATAGAACTCACTCTTCCTTTGCTCTGAGGGAAGCAAACACGCTCACCTTCTTGCCTTCTCCATATATAAGAGGAAACTTCAAGTCATCTTCCTCAATGGTTTTGTATGCCCTGTGGGAGAAGGACAAACAACATTTATAAAGCTTGCACTCAGTTAGTGACCTGGTGCCCTGAAACAAGCAGCAATGATTACAAAACAAGCACAACAGCCCCCACACCAAAACTAAACCACCCTCTCCACATTATTTTTCCTACGACTTTATGAACCAAGATGTAAATTTATTTTCCTATGGCAAAGTTAAGAGGGATCAGTGCTGGTTCTGGTCCTGTTCAACATCTTTATCAATGACATTGATGATGGAACAGACAGACAGACAGTGGTTGCTCAGCAAGTTTGCTGGTGATACAAAACTGAGAGGCTTGGCTGATGCACCTGGAGGCCGTGTAGCCACTCAGCAAGACTTAGACAAGCTGGAGAGCTGGGTAAAGAGGAACCTAATGTGGTTCAACATGGACAAGTGCAGAGTCCTGCATCTGGGAAGGAACAGTAAACTGCACCAGTACAGGTTGGGAGGTGCTAGAGAGCAGCCCTGTGGAGAAAGACCTGGGAGTCCTGGTGGATAACAAGTTGTCCATGGGACAGCAATGTGCCCTTGTGGCCAAGAAGGCCAGTGTGATCCTGGGGTACATTAAGAAGAGTATGTCCAGCAGATTGAGGGAGGTTCTCTTACCCCACTACTCTGCCCTAGTGAGGCCCCACCTGGAATACTGCATGTAGTTCAAGAGAGACAGGGATCTGCTGGAAAGAGTCCAATGGAGTGATACAAGGATGATGAAGGGACTGGAAGAACTGCATTATGAGGAAAGACTGAGAGATGTGGAGCTGCTTAGTCTGGAGAAGAGAAGACTGAGAAAGGATCTAATATGGGTTCAAATTGGCAGAGGGAAGATTTAAATGGGATGTTAGGAGGAAGTTCTTCACAGTGAGGGTGGCGAGGCGCTGGAATGGGTTGCCCGGGGAGGTTGTGGCTGCTCCCTCCCTGGATGTGTTCAAGGCCAGGCCTTTAACCTATTCAGTATCCTCAGAATGACATAAAAGCATATCACATCCCAGGCTGGATGAGGTCTTGAGTGACCTGGATCTAGTGGGATGTGTCCCTGCCTATGGCGAGGGGTTGGAACTGGATGATCTTTGAGGTCTCTTCCAACCTAAACCATTCTATGCTTCTATGATAATAAATGGATGTAAATAGTTGAGGGCTGGGTGTCAAGAAGGAAGGGACAGCCTCTGCTCACTTGTGCCCTCTGCTAGGACAAGGCATCATGGATGTAAACTGCAGCACAGGAAGTTCCACCTCAACATGAGGAAGAACTTCATTACTGTAAGGGTGACAGAGCACTGGAAGAAGCTCCCCAGAGAGGTTGTGGAGTTTCTCTCTCTAGAGACTTTCAAGACCCATCTGGATGCATTCCTGTGTGACCTTCACTAGGTTTCTATGGTCCTACTCTGGCAGCGAGGTTGGACTTGAAGATCTCCAGAGGTCCCTTCCAACCTCTAACTACCTGTGATCCTGTGAACATAAAGACATATCTAACATGCCAAGCTGCTTCAGAAGGACAAAGAGGTAGACATGAATAACATGCTAAGCAGGTAAGATACCATTTGTTATGGCAGCAGCTATGCCATAGTACAGTGTCTTCAGAAACAAAACCAAAGAAACAAGAAGCCCCAAACCCACCAAAAAGCTGACCAATGCATAAGTTCACACTGTTAGTGTGAAATGTTGAGCAATGATAGGACATGTCAAAGTGTGAAACAGCTCTCTGATCCTGTTCTTACTTTTCAGGACCGCTTAAACAAAGAGAAGCAGCTTCACATGCTGTAGAGTCTTAGAAGGCTATTTACTGCTCACTTGGCCTGGACCACAACAATCAAGGTTGTCAGAGATTTTGTGGTTTACAGCAGCATTTCTATGGCCAAGAGACAGGAGAAGTAAATGCTCATGCTCCAATTCTGTTTACTGCATGCCTGTATACTCTACCTTTTACACATCCATCTGCTGACATTGATGAGGTGAGCATTTTGCCAGTGAGAAATTTTTAAAAAAGCCTTCAATAAATAAATAGATGGTTGTTATTCTTGTAAGCTGGAGTCCCTTTATACCACAAATCTGTTCCTCTCCAGCCTTTCCCTGCATGTTGTCCTCCCCTGCTCACCCACTCCTGCCCAAAGCCCTTGGGGTGATACCAAAATCATCCTCTAAGCACACAAGTCAGTGCTCCCTGCTACAGTGGAAGAGAGAAGTGGGAGGAAGGAAAGTGTTGTGGCAAATCCCTTGCCAGCCACCATCAGCCACTGATGCATGGTTCTTGAGTTGGGTTAGCTGCTTGAACCCCAGGGAGCCACATTCCATCAGTTTAAGCAATGTCAAGGTTGTGACACAAAACAAGAGGAAATTCAAAGTTACAATATAGGATTTCAGACTGGAAGTGAGGAGGAATTTCTTCACCATGAGAGTGGTGAGAGCCTGGAATGGGTTGCCCAGGGAGGTGGCTGGGGCCACATCCCTGAAGGTGTTTAAGGCAGGGTATATCTAGGATAGGGTGTCCCTGTCCATGGCAGGGGGAACTGAAGCTGGATGATCCCTGTGGTCCCTTCCAACCCTGACTGATTATATGATTTCACCCTTAATTGAGCTCCCCCTGCTTCACCAAAATATGGCATAGGCCTGGCATCAATATATGGTGTTCCATTAAACGGCTGTACATGCTGCATCACCTGGGCAAGCCTTAGACTTAAAGTGAGTAGCATAGACATTCAAGCACCTCTACATTTCTCAGTACTCACAGCCAGAGCCCATCTTAGGATTTATGGGTAAAGAGAAGGAGGAGAAAAGAAGCAGCAGCAACTAAAATTGCACAGAAGAAACAGCAGTGCAGGACTCCACTCCTGTATTACAGAAGATTGCAGTGTGTGAAATGCTAAATGAGAACCAGCTGAGGTTTGGAAAACACAGCTGGTGTTTCACGGGAGACCACATAGTCAAGGATATATTGGGTATGTAACCATGATACCAAGGCCTGTCTATAAGAGTCAATACAGTGAAAGCATTTAAATGTTATTTTGTGCTAGAGAGAGTAAACGGATTAGCCTTTAAACCAAACAAAATGGCACTACAAGTGGCCAGCAAGTTAATACTTCCCCAATGAATAAATTGTGGAAAGTAATTTTTTGGGAAGGATGAGTCAGTCATGGACTTTGCTCTTGTTTCCTCCTTTATTTCAAACATCTCTACCTCAGACACCAACTTGGATTTCCTGGTTTGAATGTGGAGGATACATTTTACTATCCCTGAATGCTCATGAACACACCCCAGAACTTCCAGGTGGACCAGCAGTGCTGGGAGCCCTAATCACAGAATTATTGAGTTTTGAATAGATCTCTGAGATCATCAAGTCCAGCTTAGGACATAACACCACCACATCAACCAGACCATGTCACTAAGTGTCACATCCAATATTTCCTTAAACACCTCCAGGGATGGCAACTCCACCACCTCCTTGGGTAGTCCATTCCAGTGACAAACTCCCCTTTCCATCAGGAAGTGCTTCCTAACATCCAACCTAAACCTCCTCTGGTGAAGCTTCAGGTCGTGCTCTCTCATCTTGTCACCAGTTGTCTGGGAGAAGAGCCTGACCCCTACCTTACTACAACTTCCCATCAGGTAGTTGTAGAGTGTGATAAGGTCCCCCTTGAGTCTCTCCTCTTCTCCTGGCTAAACAACCCCAGCTTCTCCTCATCAGTCTTTCCCTCCATCCCTTCCCCAGTCTTATTGTTCTCCTCTGGACCCACTTCAGCACCTCAACATCTTTCTTGAAGTGAGGGGCTCAGAGCTGCACACAGTGCTCGAGGTGAGACCTCACCAGTGCCTCACCTGCTTGAGGAAGAGTCTGACCTCCTACCTATTCCTTTCATAAAGCCAATTGTAGTCTGACACCAAGAGACAGGTTATCAATTGAGTTCACATTGGGCATCAGAATCAAGTGATTAGTCCAACCACAAGCCCCAGAAGACAACCATTCCTAAGGGATTTTTGAGCTGTGGTACATATTTTCTACAAATAGCAAAAATTACTAAGCTGATACAAGTTAACTGTTTACAACTCCCTTTTAAAACAAAAAAACAAGCCCATTATTTACGACAAACTATATTACCTGCAAGATAACTACAAATGAGGTCAGTGTGGTAGTGTTTAGGTCATAGGCTGGACTTGATGATCTCAGAGGTCTACTCCAGTCTCAATAATTCTGTGTGATTTTGTGAAATACTTAAGACTGATGCTCTTATTTTATATTGTCCAGTAAGTGGCCCAAAACATTCAGACAAATATTCTTCCCTTTCTTCCTTATATTCTCCTGCATAGCACCTCATACTGACTGTATTTTAGGAAGATGATAACAAAAGGGGTGAAAAAAGGGCATTGCTTAGGCCAGTTTCCTTCAAAAGAACAGTCCCCAATGCTGAGTCCAGCATCTTTTTTGAAACACCATAAGGACCTTCATCCCTAGGGCCTTCAACTGTGACACAATAGCATAAGGATGCTAGAAGAGCCTGTGTTGCAAGGGTTGAAGCTAACATTTCATCAGCAGATGAGGAAGGGCAGCTGACTAGCCTATGACCTCCTGAAGCTGTGTGACTAAGTGAGGGAGGCCCTGAGGGGCAGAGTGATTTGTTTTGTGGTTTTTCACAGCAAATCAACTCTTGGGCTCAGAAGTTGGGTGTCAAGACTCGTTTCAAACAATTTTTTTTTTTTTCTGTTGATGTTGCCATCACCTGAAAAATTACCAGTACTTAAAAAACAACGCTCAGAATTGCAACCACAGCAGTGGAGCTGACAAAGAGACACTCAAAAGCAACCTGAGACACCCAGGAAAAGAAGCTATGTCCTCCATTACTAGCAAAACGGAATTAATAATATATGAGTATAAGGTTTACCGCAAGAGAAAGATTAAGAACAACTTTTCAGCTAGCAGCTTAGCAACTACACTGGGGAGAGGGAAGTAAGGTGCAAAGTTCACTTTGGTTTCTGCTCTGTGAAATCTCCTGTACATAGTATGTGTGTTTATTTCACACAGGTTACAACCTTCTGCATTATTTTGCTTGATTTTATGTAATAAAGTTGCATTTTTACCTTCATGTGATGTTTAGAGCTTGCTGTTTGTAAAGACACAATACGGCAGTAGATACACCAGACAGACACAAAGAGAACCTGAAGGGGGTGTGACTTTTCTAGTGCCAACCTGGCCTTATTCAAACAACTACATAATTCTGCCTAGCTCACTGTTGGAACAAAACCAGAGTTGCAACCCCCATCTCTCCATCTTTTTGGTGGTCTGCAGCAATAAGACAAGGAACAATGGATACAAACTTGAATGTTTCACCTCAACATGAGGAGAAACTTCTTTACAGTGAGGGTGATGGAGCACTAGAACAGTCTGCCCAGAGAAGTTGTGGAGTCTCCTTTTCTGGAGGCTTTCAAAGCCCACCTGGATGCATTCCTGTGTGGTGACAATGCTTTTGGCTGGGCAATAGGACTCAATGATCTCTGGAGGTCCCTTCCAACCTTTAACATTTTGTGATTCTGTGATCTTCCTTGTCTGTATCACAGCAGGTCCCAGTGGCCACCAGGGTATGACAAAGCAGGTCATGCTATTTCTTGCTGCTCTGGATGAGTCTAAACCCTGTCGAGTGCTTCTGCCACGTAAACCTCTATTTTTCCAAATGGAAAACCAGAAAGGGTGGGGGTGGTGAGCAGAAAAGGCAAGCCTGTGCCCAGCTAGATCTAGCTGTCTTTTTTTTTTTTTCTTATTATTTCTTCAGTTAACTTAAGTTTTTTTATTTTCATTTCAAAAGAATTATGAAATGCTACTGCTGTCCAAAAATACTCAGCTAGGGCTTGACATATGTACCACCCACAAAGTTACATTTGGACTCAGGATCAATGTTTCGTAAAACCGGGCCAAATCGTGCTGGGAGCCAAAAGAGATGTCAGAACGAAAGAACTAGGACTGACACGATGTTACTTACATGCTAACTGGAATCTGCTCTAAATGCATTGTGAAAAAAAAAAAAAAATCACTAGAAGCTGCTAAATGTAGAAGACAATTTACAGAATTTCTTTACCATGCTGAGATCATTAGGAGCACTTCAGGCACCCTTCAAATAAAAGACTGTCAAAGCTACCTGCATATTGCTAGGTCAGAACTTGTGTAACTGGTCAGCTCCCAAATACAGATTCCAAAGTCAAAATCTTGGATAATTTCTTACATGTGTTATGCATTCTCCTGTCATAGAATTTGTTCTTAGAACTGGCCTTGTGAAAGCACATACATAACCACGTAAGATCAGAAGTTGCTGGAACCCACATTGCATTTTCTTTACAGCAAATTGTGTTAAGGGTACTGGTCACGAAAAGTATCATGCTGGCATCCCCAGGCACAACAGATGGCAGTGAAAACACAAACTACCCTGACCTGGAAGGTTCAGTTCTGAGAATGATAGGGGAATCCAGACTCTGTGCACTGTTTTTCCATAGTTCACATCTCTACTAGCAATATCTGATAGCAAACTGAGAATTAAACCTAAGAAAGGACAAAAAAACCCCAAAACAAACAAACAAACAAAAAAAAACCCACCAAAAACTCTTCATCAAAGGGCTTTAGCTTGAAGCATAGAGCAAATCCCACCTGTGGTAAGCAAGCAAGAAAAAGCACTAGAGCTTCAGAAATGTCCTATTAATACTGAGCACACGGATGAAGGCTCTCCCTTTGAAACAATTTGTGGATTTGGTGTAGCGTCTACTTGCTAGAGGGCAGGGATTCCATCCAGAGGGACCTGGACAGGCTGGAGAGGTTGGCCCAGGCTAACCTCATGAAATTCAACAAGGCCAACTGTAAGGTCCTGCACCTGGGTTGGTGCAGTCCCAAACACAAATCCAGGCTGGGTGGTGAACAGCTGGAGAGCAGCCCTGAGGAAAAGGACATGGAGCTCTGGGTTGATGAAAAGCTCAACATGGGCCAGCAGTGTGCACCCAGCCCAGACAGCAACTCTGTCCTAGGCTGCACCAAGAGCAGTGTGGCCAGCAGGGCAAGGGAGGTGATTCTCCCCCTTTACTCTGCTCTCGTCAGACCCCACCTGGAGTACTGTGTGCAGTTCTGGAGCCCCCAACACAAGAAGGACATGGAACTGTTGGAGAGAGTCCAGAGAGGAGGGCCACAAAGATGATCAGAGGGCTGGAGCACCTCTGCTATGAGGACAGGCTACAAGAATTGGGGCTCTTCAGCCTGGAGCAGAGAAGGCTTTGAGGAGACCTTATAGTAGCCTTCCAGTATCTGAAGGGGGCCTACAGGAGGGCTGGGGAGTGACTATTCACAAGGTCTTATTGTGACAGATCAAGGGGTAATGGGTTTAAACTGGCAGAGGGGAAATTTAAACTGGATGTTAGAAGGAAGTTCTTTACAGTGAGGGTGGTGAGACACTAGAACGGGTTGCCCAGGGAGGCTGTGAATGCTCCCTCCCTGGAGTTGTTCAAGGCCAGGCTGGATGAGGCCTTGAGGGACCTGTTTTAGTGGGAGATGTCCCTGCCTATGGCAGGGGGTTGGAACTGGATGATCTTTGAGGTCCCTTCCAACCTAAACCATTCTGTGATTCTATGATTGTTTTGTTACCATTCTGCAAATAACTCCAAACCATCCCCAAACACTCTCCATCCCTTCAAGAAACCTTCACAATGAAACTACCCCAGCTAACCTGCCAACCTCCTTTCCCCCAGGCTCAGCTTCCTTTGGTCATACCAGTGGAAACAACAGATTTTAATCTTTGAGCAACACAAAACTTGATAGGAACTGTTGTTTTTTACTCCTTCAACACATGGGATCTTATCTCTTAGATAAGAGCGCTTAAATGAGCAACCCAAAAGGAACTATTTGTCTGTATTGTCTACAGAACTGCAGGCATCAAACTGGTATAAATGCATGCTTACTACCAAGGTGAAAAGATAATGTAGTGTAGGTTCACAGGATGTTGGGGGTTGAAAGGGACCTCCAGAGATCATCGAGTCTAACCCCACTGCCAGAGCTGGACCATAGAATGTAGCACAGGTCATACAGGAATGCATCCAGACAGGGCTTGAAAGTCTCCAGAGAAGAAGACTTCACAACCTCTCTGGGAAGCCTGTTCCAGTGCTCTCTCACCCTTACAGTAAAGAAGTTCTTCCTCACGTTGAGGTGGAACTTCCTGTGCTGTAGTTCACATCCATTGTCCCTTGTCCTATCAGAAGGCACAAGTGAGCAGAGCCTGTCTCTTCCTTCCTGATACACAGACCTCAGATATTTCTATGCATTTATTAGATCTCCTTGCAGTCTTCTCCAGACCAAAACAAACGAGGTCCCGCAGCCTCTCCTCACAAGGCAGTGCTCTAGCCCCTTAATCACCTTCACGGCCCTCTGTTGAACTCCTTTGACCTGAACTAGGTTGCTCAGAACTGGATGCAATATTCAAGGTTAGGGCTCACCAGGGTACAGTAAAGGGACAGGAGAACCTCCTTCAATCTGCTAGACTCATTTTTCTTGATGCACCCCAGGACCCCATTGGCCCTCTTGTCCACAAGGGCACATTGCTGTCAGTTAGGCAGTGAACCACTGAAAAGGATGCAATTTATGTCTTGATCCAGACATATTTTTTTTAAAATGTCCTTATTCTGCAGAGACAGCATTGCCTGATACTATGTGCCCTCTAGGTAGGCTAGCTTTAATGTTCTAATGCCTCAGTATCTTTTCTCTATTACTCTTCTGACATACAACGAGGCAAAAAGACAATAAACAAAGATAATAAAAGCACACAAAATATAGTAATGTTTGTCAAGACAAAAGATGATGACAAACCTAAATCAATTAACAATCAATGCATGTGCACAAACCAGTTTTATGGGAAGGATCCCCTCCAAATCAAGGTACTTTCGTAGGGTTTCTTTAAGGTAAAGAAGAAAACAGATTTTAAACCAGAATTTTTTTTCCCAGAAAATTCAGAAACAACTCCTTCCAGACCTGAAACTATATAATGCCTCATTTTGCACATGACAATTCTGTCTAACCATCTACATATTAAAATATAAAAATGAAAAGCAATTTCAGCGTGATTTGTGCACACAGTATCTCTGGCTTGGTCAAATCAGACTAGAATGTGAGCTCTGGACCTCCAGGGAACCTACACTGTCATGCATGGTCCAAATATGGAGTCTGGACTTCGGAGATGATTTATCCCCTAGCATCACATACTCCTGTGGAAGTAATTCCTAAGCAAAACAAATTCTATCCATCTTAGCCAGCCCACTTTAAAGAATCAAGAACTAGCATCTTCTCTTGGCCACTTCCTGGAGTCCATTTGAATCATAGAATCGTAGAATTGTCAGGGCTGGATAAGAGCCCCAGGATCATCTAGTTCCAACTCCCATGCCATGGGCTGGGGGGTCTTACACACCACCTCCCTGATGTCTCTAATAGAGCCTTAAAAGAATGTGATGGAGAGTGGTGAGACCCTGGAATGGGTTGCCCAGGGAGGTAGTTGAGGCCCCATCCCTGGAGGTGCTTAAGGCCAGGCTGGATGAGGCTCTGGCCAGCCTGATCTAGGGTAGGGTGTCGCTGCCCATGGCATGGGGTTTGGAACTAGATGATCCTTGTGGTCCCTTCCAACCCTGACTATTCTATGATTCTGTGAAAAGTTGGGGCAAGAATCTAGAGAGATCATTGCCTAGACAAAGGACAAATCAGGGTGAAATGAACTGAGGGTATTTACAAGCACTCTCCTTTGCTGTTTTTGTCTTCAGGAGTCTGGGAAGGACATGGCAAGGCTTTCATTCACTGTTTGTGACCGGTTGAAGCTCCATGGACAAACTGTGTGCAGACACTGCAGCTGAACATCAAGTAGATCCATGTTCCACAGCTGTTTCACTAGGCCAAGTCTTTTTCTTTTCCCAATGAGTTTGCTCTCTTGAGTGCTTCTGAAAACTCACTTCATCTCTTCTACTTTTAAAAGATAAATAGGAAGGTTTGTCAGCAATTTTCTTTGGAGCTAGAGGGGCTAGGGAAGTGGGCTGTTAACACCCTATGTACTTAATGCACTGTGATGGAAAGAAAATCCTTTAGTAAGTTCACATTTTGCTGCACTTGTTAAAAAGATGTGGTGAGGCAGATGGAAGGCACAGTACACATTAGCCTCACAAGAGCCTGCTCCACACTTGCTATCTGGGATCCTCTGGAAGGATAGAAGATTACTGTTAAAGAAATCATGAAGCAAACTCTTCTGGGAAAGGTTGGTGCGGTGTAGGATAGGGTAGGCATTAAGACACAGTAAGCAGAGGCACCACCATCCCACAGCAAAGAGCAAAGGATCTCCTCTCAAAGAGCAAAAAGCAGAGGATCTTGTCTCAAAGAGCAAAGGATCTCCTCTCAGCCAGAGGCAGAGCCATAACTCGCTCTGGGGTGGCAACAGAAAGAGAGTTTCCTAGGGACCCAGATGAGATCATGTCAAATTTGTGCAGCTACAGAAGCCAGAGAAAGCAAGAGCTGAAGAAGAGAGTTCACCTAACCAGGAGGAAAAGCTGTTTTTGTCTGGGTTTTCAGATTGATGATTACCTCATCGCAGTTTAGTTTCTTTCTGATAAAACAGAAAGGGAGCCTTTTGTTTGCCCTTGCACATGTGGCACCTGATCTCGTGCCAAGGCAAAGCCCAAGCGGAGATGCACAGCCATGCAGGGACAGACCTTAGACACAATGCTTCCCAAAGGAGATGCTCCTGCAGGATGTGACTCAGACCATCCTCATTTTTGTCATGCTTACTTGGCCTGAGAGACCATTTATAGAGAAGCCTTACTCCAGACTTCAGCTTTCTCTTTTGTTGCTGCGCTGTTACTTCTTTGTTTCTCCTTTCTGCTGCCCTGAAGACACTGGCTCAGCTCCTGTGGCATGTGTGCACTCTGGGAAAACAGAGCCATTCGTCACTGTCAGAAGACGTGCTGTACACAGCAGGTCAGCTCTCACCTCCCATTGCTCCTGCAGTGAGAGCTGCAAATCTTGAAGAGATGCATAACATGCACATTGCAAACAGCCATTCATCATCGCGGAGCTGTGCCCCATACACCCAGCCGCAACCCAGCAAGCTGCTCTGGTCGTGTGCTCCAAAGAGGCACATCCCATCCCTCCACCCTGCAACGAGAGACAAGACTGAAGCAAGCGCCTCTGGATCATGGTTTCTGCTGCAAAAATATATCCTCTCTCTCCCTTCCCACTGCTGCAAAGGTGGCCCATAATCATTAAATTATGAAAATGTAAGTTGCTGGGAGGAAATTAATACCAGGCACGGCTGGGGAAAAGGCTGCTTTCTTGTGAAGTAATTATGAAATTAAAATTTGATCTCTCCCTGGCGATCGTACAAAGGATACGTCTGAGGTCTGGAACACGACAACACAGCCAGGACTCCAGCAGAAGAAGCGCAGAAGGTTTCACTAGACAAAAAAGCTCAATTAAAAAAAGGGGGGAGGCGGGAGCGGGGAGGGAGTGTAAGGATGACTTTTTGTAAATTACCTGAATTTGGCTAAAAGGCGTAATCAAGCAAGTTATGGCACAGGGTTTGCAGACTTCCAATTACTTTTTACAAGTTGGATTCAAGCTGTTAGGAAATGCAGCTTATCTGAATAAGACTAATAATGCTAAGCTAATTAGACCCACAGGCATTAGCCAGCAGATAAATTCAGGACGAAAAGAGGGACACTGTCACTTTAAATACTGCCTTGGGATCGGTGGAAAAGCTAATGAGGAGTGTCAGTTGGGGCTGTTTTATTAGGTGGCTCTCCAGAGAATATAGCCTGAGGTTTCTGTAGCAGGGCTTCTGCACTTGATTCAATAAATCAATTTATATTAAAGGGGGGCACAGAGCGGGCGCCTGCTCCATAAAACATTTCTGTGGCATTTCTCAATCTGCTGAGGCACTCCTCGGGCAGGATACCTGAACATCTTGTCAAAGGACACGGAGCCCAGCAATAAAGAACAAGATAGCAGCTGCATCGGCGATATTTGTTCAAATCAGCTCACACATTACCAAGCAAAACATGTACATAGGCTTTCACCAGGGGTATTCTGGATCCCCAGTAAGTGATTAATGAGAGTCTGTTTTTTTGTGAGCTGGAGTCTGAACCGCAGACGGCAAGGCGGGCTGCACAATGAAAGCAAGAGGCATCCATCCCAAACAAAATAAAGCGGCTTGAAAAGTGAAGCTGCTTTTTTAATCAGATGCTTAGAGGCTGAAAGACATTCCCGGTTGGAAAGAAAAGGGTGAACGCAGAGCAGGCTGGCAGCTTTCCAGACAGTGGACAATATTGACTCTAGAATAAAATGGGTTTTGCTTAGCACTCGCCCTGAGGCGCCAGCCTCCCTCTTTGGAATAAATCACAAGGGCAGGCGATTCCCCGGCACAGGCTGCCCCTCGGGTGGCTGAACCATGTGCCACAGTGTGCTCTCATCAGACACATGGGCAGACCTGGCAATATCTCTGCTGCTGCCATGCGTAAGGCATGCTCAAAGGCAGCGGACAATTCCCCTGCTTGCTGCTGTCTGTGGCTTCAGCCCATGGCATGCAGTGGGTACTACACCAGTTTGGATCATTTTTTATGAGATGCAGCTTAGCTCTGTGTGCTCCTGGAGAACAATGAAAGCCACTGATAAATCAGGTCCAAAAATGGGTATTGCTTATCTAGAGTTCTTTTGCCACCATAAAACCAAGTGAAGAAGCTAAAGCCATGATCTAGAAACAAGCATTTAAGGTACCCCAGTTGAGCACAAGCAGCAGAAAGGCTGCTGTTTGCATTCCAAGAGAGAGCAAATATTAACTTTGAAACCACCAAAGCTGATGCCAGTTGGTAGTGCCTTCTGGGTGCTTTTGCTTAAGTGCAGCATGGTATGGCTCCTTCAATCCCACAAGAGGCTGAGAAGGGAACCCTAGAAGGAGCCACTGTGCCAATGAAGGACACAATAAGCAAAAACATCCACATTTTGCAAAGGTGTCTAGGTTGTGGTCAGAGCAAAGGACCTGAAAAATTGTCCACAATGGATCTATCTAGGAGTAATAAAAACGTGACCAATAAGGTCTTAACTGTTAAACAAAAAGTGGAGACAGAACACAAGTTCTGTGTAGTCCTTTAAAGAAGCAGTTATCATCTGGTCTGCTTTCCCTCTCTCCATATATTTCTACCTCAGGCTACCTGCACTCCATTTTAGAACTGGCAGCACTTGCTTATATGGCCACCAAGTCTTTCTTGATGCTTTTGTTACCAGGACTTGTCAAAGCCAGCAGAACCACTCTCCCTTCAATTCAAGTTTAACCTCTACAAGCCATGGGCCTGAAAACCCCAGCCCAAGAGACTCAGCTGTGAAAGACTGTCAGTAACACAGATGTCTGCCAGCAAATTACAGCTCGAGACAGCTCAAAGCCTTGTTCAGCAGGAGACACACAGCTTTTAAGATGCCTTGCCAGCTACAGTACACATTTTGCAACGGTCACTCAAGCACAAAGCACATGGGGCGAGAGTGCAGGAGCACTTATGCTCATGGTCAGCTCCCACCTAAATGGGATTTATTTTAGACACATTCAGTACAGTGGATTTCTCATTCCTGCTGCCACACAGAGAAAGGAGACTGGGTGAGAGTAACAGAGGGAGAAGGAAAAGCCTGGTCTCAAAGCAGTTATAGGCAGCCTGGACTAGTGATGCAGTATACGTTGCTGGATGAGTGGCTGTCCTAATGTTGTGGGGAAACTTGGCAGCTCTGCTACCACTGTGGGATGCTGAGACAAAGCCAGTGTGGAAACTTCACATGAAAAAAAAAAAAGAAAGGGAGAGAGAGAGGGAGAGAGAGAGAGAGAGAGAGAGAGAGAGAGAGTGAGAGAGAGAGAGAGAGAGAGAGAGAGAGTGAGAGAGAGAGAGAGAGAGTGAGAGAGAGTGAGAGAGAGTGAGAGAGAGTGAGAGAGAGTGAGAGAGAG
>VWZI01011347.1:397-12209 GCA_013396835.1 Psilopogon haemacephalus | reverse complement strand
GAGAGTGAGAGTGAGAGAGAGAGTGAGAGAGAGAAAGAGAGAGAGAGAGAGAGAGAGAAAGAGAGAGAGAAAGAGAGAGAGAGAGAGAGAAAGAGAGAGAGAAAGAGAGAGAGAGCAAAACCAAGAACAAACAAAAAGGCAAAATGCATTATGACAGACCCAAAGACAATAACCTTTTGTAATCCAAACAAGCTGTGCAATCCAAGCCATTGTTGAGGATCTGAAAAGCTCCATAGCACAAGAGTGAAAAAAAAGGAAGAAAAAACCCCATACAGCTTCTAATAGAAAACACAGAAAGCATCTTAAATGTTAAAATAAAAGAGCTCATTTTCCTGAAGAAACATCAGAGCTGAGAGCTTTATGCTCTCTCAATAAAGGGTTCAGTAATGAAGCATAAAAGTAGCTGTTTCTTCACCTGCACCTCTATACATGTAAGTGCAAATGTCAATACACAGTGAACTCACTGACCAAAAATTATTCAGACAACTGATCTTCTGCATTATAAGTGATAAAAGTTTGGCAGTGTTTTAGCATATCAGGCACTGGCCGGCCAAAGCTCCATCTGACGTTTTCTAGAAAAGGAATAGGTATGCTAATTTATTCTCCATTATAGATATTGTCCATAGAAACAAATGCAGAACAGACACGTCCTTGGTCACAGTGTCCTACTGCATCGCTTAAATACAGGAATTAGAAAAGGAAGGAAAAAGAAGCAAAGCCCTCAAAGTGGAAAATGACCACTGTGAAACACCAGCCACGTCAAGCCAACACCTCTCGGGGCCCACCAAGCCAGAAATCTAACGTCTTGTCCACAATCTCAACCATTAAAACTGACCTAGACTCTTGGATAAATTGAAACAGATTGCTTTTCCTTTGCTTAGGAGATCACTGCACACAAATCAGTGGGAAACAAGACTCCCCTGGGCAAACACCCTGCAAAAAGAAAAGGATCCTTATTTAGAGGGCTCTGGTTTAGATAAATGTACGGCAACAGGGTAATTCCCTCACCATTTTATTGTCCTGAGGCAAAAACAGAGAGATAATTGACACAATAGTTGTAGGATATGGAGCAGCTAAAAGGTTCTCATTCATTTATTTAAAACAAAAGTGTAGCCCACATTTTCCACTTGCAGCCAGAAGTCAAAAGGAACAGCAGGGAGAGAGAGCTTCATCACCATCTCCAGTGGCTTTTGATGGGCACAGGCTGCCTTTTTCTGGGACAGTGTTGAACTGAATTTAGACTTGAGTTTTCAAGTCACAGTTTAAATATTTATTCTGGAATAACTGCTTACAGCTTGGCATACTTGTGCTAAATTGGTGACAGGTGTAGCACTGACCACATTAGAATATGTAACTGGATCAACAAAGGTCATCTACATGAGGAAATTCAGAAAAATCATCAGGAAACTCAGCTCCTTTCTCTCCCCTGCCACAGGACAGAGTTACAGAATTCAAACACCACTCTTGAAAAACAATGCATTGAATCAAACCTGCCATTACTTACCCAAGTAAGCTCTACCTTACTCATTTTAAATTTAAAATTTGCCATAGAATCATAGAATGCTCCAAGATGGAAGGAACCTTCAAAGGTTATCTAGTCCAACCTTCACTGCAGTCAGCAGGGATGTCCTCAACTAGATCAGATTGCCCAGAGCCCTGTTGAGCCTCACCTTAAATATCTACAGGGATGAGGCCTCAACCACCTCCCTGGGAAATCTGTTCCAGTGTTCCACCACCCTTATGGTAAAGAACCTGTTTCTAACACCCAGTCTAAATCTGCTCTTTGTTTTGAAGCTATTGCCCCTCATCCTGTCACTGCAGGCTTTCATAAATAGTTTCTCTTCAATCTTATTGTAAGCCCCCTTCAGGCAATGGAAGACTCTCTGGAGCCTCCTCTACTCCAGGCTGAACAACTCCAGCTCCCTCAGCCTGTCCTGGCAGCAGAGGTGATCCAACCCCGTGATCATTTTTGTGGCCCTCTTCTGGGCCTTCTCCATCAGGTCCATGTCCTTCCTATATTGAGGGCACCAGACCTGGATGCAGTACTCCAGGTGAGGTCTCACCAGAGCAGCACAAAGTGGCAGAATCACCTCTCTGGATCTGCTGCAAAGCATCTATTGATGCAGCCCAGGATGTGATTTGCCTTCAGGACTGCAAGCTCACGCTGTCTGCTCATGTCCAGCTTCTTGTCCATCAGCACCCCCAAGTCCTTTTCCACAGGGCTGCTTTCTATCACTTCATCCTCCAGCCTGTATTGATACTCAGGATTGTTCTGGCCCAGGTGTAGAACCCTGCACTTGTTCTTGTTGAACCTCAGGAGGTTGACCTGGGACCACCTCTCCAGCTTGTCCAGGTCCCTCTGGATGACATCATGTCCCTTTGGTGTGTCAACAACACCACTCAGGCTCGTGACATCCGCAAACTTGCTGATGGTGCACAGGATCCTACTATCTATATCATTGATAAAAATATTAAACATTCCTTCTGATTTTTCTTCTAATGCCAAACAGTATTAGTTATGCAATAACTTTTGACAAAGGTAAAGCATAGATTCACAAACAGACACACAGAATTATCTGTTCACTTAATTTTTAACTCTTCCTAATTCATATGCATCCCAACATTCCACTGGTGATTTTGACTGGAAAAATAATAGCAAACAGAAGTGCCACTGAGTTTTCTGACATACTCTCAAGGTCACTTGGAAACTCTAGTGTGCACAAATAGTTATTCTTCTCTCCTCCTGCTTTACCTGGTATTTACCAACACCAAATTTGATCACTGTGATGTCCACCCATGCAAATCACTTAATACTTTGCATTTCCTCATGGCTTCTGTTGTTTACGGGGAAAGGAACTGTGGTGTCACCTGCCAACGCTGCAACTTCAAGCATTTTCATCTCATTTGAAACACAAAACTTCCACAAACCTAGAGAAACCCTCTTTGTCTTCCAAACACAATGAAAGAATTCTGCTCTTAATCTCCTCCAAGGAAGTTGCTGGCCCATGGTATTTCTGCAGCTCTACTCCAAATTAAAAGTGCCTTATTTTTCAGTTTCTCCCTTGTTCTTTTTCGTTTGTTTGTTCTACCCAATCTCACATCCTGAAAAAGAGCTTTTGGAAGTCTACATGAAATCATTCTTTAGTAGTGCCTTCACAGACATCTGGGCGTTTAATATGAAAACTTCCTTTGCAGAAATTTGGAGAATGTCTCATGATCTTCCAAATGTTTTGCTGTTTAAGTCCTCAGCTGATCCAATGTTCTCACTCTGTTCCTATTCTCTTGCTCATGACTTTGCATCCTGTTTAAATGTGAAGTCACCATTCTCAGGGTGAGACTGCATATTCTACTAGCAGCTGTCCAATGATGTATGCTCCTAGATTAACATGGTCAGCACAAATGCTACTAAATTAGATACTTATTCTACTGTTAAAACTTAGCTATATTTAAGGTCTATGAAGTATGGGATAAATCAGAAACATGTGGAGTGGTAGCTGTGTGGAAGCCTCAGTCTCTAAACATACAATAATTAAGGTTCTTTAACCATCTCCATTCTTTCCCTTTCTGAAAGAGCATTTGTTAAAGATGTTAAACAGCAAGGAAGTGAAGATCATTTGCATATACATGACCTCTGCCTTTACAGGTCACAGAGACCCCACAACAGCAAGGATTAGGGCTTCTATAAGTGAGTGGGATTCACTTTAGAAGGAGTCTCTTTAACGAACACAAAACAATAAAGACATTTTGCCAGAGACAAGAGAGTCATCATTCTTTCTGTCTTCACTTTAAGTCAACGCTGTTCACTCAAACCTTTTCATTTTAGGCTGGCTATGACTTTTATTCAGATAGGCCTGTCTCTGAAACAAATCCTCAAGGGTTATCCAAATGAGAGGTCAGCAGCACTGGAGTATGGGAAGCAGTTCTTCCCCTGTGCAAGCATTCCTCAGCATGCAAAGGCACAACAGCCCACTGATCCAGATTCTGTGAAAAGATACCTCCAAGATAGGGAAGTTGTTTAGCTTTAAAGAAGATCCCCTGGAACATGTTAAAATGAAACCAGGTCTTGGCTCTGGAGGGAGGTCAACTTAGTTAAAATGTTAACTTCTAAAAGAAAAATACATCTGAAAGAAGGACATACTTTTCCCTTGAGTATGCAGGCATACACCTCCATGTTTGATGTGGTTTACACTAATCAAAGACATGTACAAAGAATGCATTGGTTGGTGAGAAGGCTGACCCCGTGCTGGAAAGGACACATTCTTACCAGCCAGTCATGTTGAAATCACGGTAGAGCATCCTTTTTCCAACTTCTTTGCGCTGCACCCTCCGTGGAAACTCTAAATGTGTGAACTCGTTTCCCAGCAAGTGGGGCTGCATGTAAGCCTGTGGGCAGAAACCAAGCCACAGATACCATATGAATATCACCTATTTTCAATGAGATACCATTACCATCCCTTCCTGCTCCCTTCCCACATGCATTTTCCCCCCTGCTTTTTAAACAAGGAAGGTTGTGAGCTCTCTTTCAGCAAATGATGTGCATGTTACACCAGTGCTCACACTGCCTGGTGTCCAGCATCAGCCCTATAGAGAGAAACCCTCTAGCCCTCAAGATCCTTCATCACTTCTCCCTCCCCTTCGACACCTGGCATCCCTAACACGCATCTCATCACTGATTCTGAAGTAATCTGCAGGATTTCATAAAACAGACCACACCTCCTTTTATAAGTCAGTGACTTAGAGAAGGGAACAATCAAAGAACAAAGCCATGGAGCAAGAAGAGAATTGGAAGGGTGCATGTGGAGTGAAGCTTGAGCCTTTGCCTCTCAGTTCAGCTATGCCAATAATGCACGCAACTTAATATTACTGTCACCATTTGTCACTGTCTCAAGAAGAAATGTTCCCATTTACCTACTTGGTGTGCTGCACACGCACTCCATCACAACTGACACTGCAAATAATCACAAGTTTTTCTTGTCTTCTAAAATATACTTCTTTGATGTAGAACAGACTAAGAAAAGCAGCAGCAGTTTTGTGTCGCAACTGCAGCTAATGGTTCTGAGGGTGTTAATGCCTGAGGGTGTTAATGCCTGAATGTTGCTCTACTGCCCTTACTGGCATGCTGCTCTGCAGATGCTGGGAATTCTCTTTGCCAGACAAAGCCCACTGTACTTGAGAGCATCGCAGGGCATTTTTCTCTTGTCCAATCTGTGCAAGTTTTTTGTTTGAATTTATACACAGATCACCTGACATGACAGGCTAATCCTAAACATACAGTATTTCTTCGTTTTGAAATAAACCTGACTCGTTTTCCTTCAATACTTAGATAAACAAGCCTTTCTCTCTCCCTTCCAAAGCCACATTAGGTGCAAGTCAAATTGTCTAGGAAACTGGAGAAAAAAAAAAAAAAAAGAAAGTTGCATTTCTTAACCTTTCTGCAGATGAGTCTTTTCCCTCATCCAGTCAGTTAAGGCAACAAAGTCTGTCTTATCTCCAACAGCAGCTGCCATCACTGCAGACCAAATGAGCTGGCTTTAGTTTGTGGGTTTGTCATAAATCTAGCACTCATCAAAGGTGAGCGTCAGGAAGCAGTGGAAGCCCTTATTGATCTACCTGGCAGCTATCATGCAGATAGTTCACAATAAATTATTTCCTGCATTTAAGAGCCGAGCCTGCACCCCACTCAATTTAATAGGAGCTGGATCAGGCTCAGCTCATCACGCTGCTAACCTTCTATCAGCTTCTCCCCATTCTCATCACCAGAAATCCTTACAGTAAACACCTTGAGCCCAGCTGAAATGGGGCTCAGGAAAATTGCTGTGTGTCCCAACAAGATTGGATTCTGCTTTCAAGAGGCAGCTCTCAACCACACAAGTGTGATCTTGACATTGTGATCCCTTACTGCAACAGGAGCTCCATCAAACTCTCTGCATACGGTTAAGGGAATGACTTTTTTTTTTTTTTTCCTTCAGTCTACAGCCAGTCAAGGTCCCCTCCTCCACCCAAATATTGTTTCCAAGGACCTTCTAATTGGATCAGTCTCCCTTGTTACAAAAATGTTTAAGAAGCACTGGTGGCTTTTAAGAGATATTAGTTCAGATGAAGCTTTTCATACTTCCAGAACTCTGCATTCTCTCCTTAAAAGAGTATGTAAACTTTTTAAATTTCCATTCCAGTTGCAAGAAGACAGAACATGCCTAATTATTTATTTGATGTACTGCTGCACACTGACAGCAGAGAGCTGGACTGTTTTTTGATATTCTTTACATTCTTCCTAGTCTGTGATACTGTAAACAATTAAGTCAGGCTGCTTTCAAAGTGTAATTGAGTTCACTTTTACAAATGCATAGGTTATCTTCATTAAAGAATTATAAACTGCTAGCTATCAACTACAACTGCCCGCCTATAAAACAACAAAAAACAAACAAAAATCCTCTCATATCTGACATAAAAATGAAATTATTTTACCTAGAGATGACGAGATTATTTATTAGGTTGGATTACAGTTCCAGAAGAAAAAAAAATTACAGGCTTTCAGCCTTTTTCCTCTTGAAAACAAAAATTTCCTTTATTGAAAAGGTAAAGCAATAGGGAGAGACTGCATTTCATGAAGATTTACTCAGATGGAAAGTCTGAGGTCACAAGTGAAATAAGATTAATAAAGCTGGCAGAGGTACCAGTGGACTGCTAATGTTCAAATAAGATTTCTCTTCCACAGCCAAGCCTCAATGCTTGATTTACAATCCTGGGATCTTAACTTGATTCTAATATTTTTGGCATCAGTGGAACAGAAGGAAAAGAGCAATTTGGAAGCTTCTGGTGCCTGTGAGCTAAATTCTCATGTGAAGAAATAGGGATTTTTGTTGGGCTTTTTTTTTTTTTTTAAGTATTTTCCATATTTCTTACCATTTTCTTTTTATTTCTCATACCTCACTAGTAATTCTACAGATAGAAGAATGTTCTGCTATAAAACTCAGCTGCAGCCTCCAGTTGGGTTTGTTAAGAAATGCTCTCCAGGGCAGGGCTCTTCTCCCTCTCCGCACCAAACTTCTACCTCTCTGCCTGCTGCTGGGCAGCAGAATCAGAGAATAAAAACCAATGCTTTAAAAAAATCTACATATCTTTCAAGCAGCTATACAAGCAGACACCATTAAAAGTCCTCAAGCAATTGAACAAGAAACAAAAATAAGTGAACCAAATACCAGATTTTAATCTATAATGAGACACTGCATTTTCCATTTCTTAATTTAGTCTTAATTTGCAAGAACCTCAGATCAAAAAGCACCATTCAGAGAACTTAAAATTTAATAAGAGTGACTACCAAGCACTTTCTGTATCCTTACAAGGTATGTTTAGAGAACATTGTTATTCTGTGTTACGAAACTGGAATGTTTTCCATAAATTTTCTTTCAGAAGCTATTACACTTTTTGGCATAAATCAGGCATAATCTGTATTGTGTGTTTTTGGTACTCTGCCATTTTATGGTGTGTTCTGTGGCTGGATGCATTCCATCCAATATTGGCTGTTTAAAATGGAGCCGGCTTGAAGAAATATCAGCCACATCTCTTTCAAAAGGTTATTTACTTCCTGCTGTGTTTCCCAGTGATCAGCAAAGCAAACATGACATTGAGATAAACCCAGACTCGCACACTAGTATGTCAGTTAAGTAGGTGTCAGAGAATACAGGACTGCTATTTTCTCCTATATCTTACAACATTATCCTCTTATCATGCTGTGCCATTTTCCCCAATACTGTATGCTACTTGTAGCAGTTTAAGGCTTATTGGAAAAATCCATTAAGAGAAATCAGGACTTTGCTGAAAGTTCAGCGCAGAATGCAAATATATCATAGAACTGGTTGTAAAAAGAATAATAAAGTCTATATCATTCATTGGTTTGCTAAGAGGGATAAAATGGTAATGTATAAACAATGTCGCGCTCTTGGGCTCTGGGCTCTGTTGCTATTCTTTCTCCTCTCTGGCTCTTCCACACTGTGTAACCTTGACTGACCAGATAACATGTGAGATTTTGCTGTTTTTCTATCTAAGGGGAGAGAAGAAGGTGGCATTGGCCCCTTCTGGGCTTTCTTTGTCCAGGGGGGGAGGACTGGTGTTCTGTATTATTTCTAAATTGTAAATAATTGTATATAATTGTAAGTACATGTAAATGTATTTTGTATAATTGCTCGTAAATTTAGCTTGCTGTAAAATACAGCTTTATCTTACTTGCAGGACACCTGACCTGGCCTGATAAACTTTATTTGGAGGGGTGGTGGGAATTTTCCACCCCAACCACACTACTATACAGGACTAGCACCCACAATGCATCCAGAAGTTTTCCAAATTGCCTTTTCATTATTTTATGGACATGCTTAAACCAGAGAGAGATTAGAAAGAAGGTGGTTGCAGAAGGAAAGAGGGAAGTAGGAGCCAAATCCCACTCATGAATATCCTTAAGTGGAAAAGAAATATTACAGTGCACTGAACTGCTACAGAAGCTGAAGGACCATGGGAATACTGGTGGCAAGGCTTTCACACCTTACATCTTAAGATGTGCTCCCCATCTGAAGGATTGATTGCCTTCTGCAACACTCTTACAAGTGCCCTGACACAGAAGTCTGCCTCTGCCATGCAGTCTGCCTGAAACCTGCAGCTGTATGCTAGAGATGGACAGCAGACCATGACCGGAGCTTCTCATGAGTCAGAATGACAAGGTAGTTAACTTGTTCTATTGAGGTCACCACATCAAACACCTATGCCTACAGCCAAATCTTGGACACATGGCAATAAACCTGTATTGAATGTGAGCTGAATAGGGAAAACATCTTTTCCCTTCCTCTCTGTTGCTCAATCTGTACTAGCTGAAGCAGAATTTTGTCTCAGACTAGGCTGGAGGATTCGTAGATTCATATAATGGTTTGGGTTGGAAGGGATCTTAAAGGTCAGCTAGCTCCAACTCCCCTGCCAGGGGGAGAGACACCTTCCACTAGACCAGGCTGCTCAAGGTGCTGTCCAACCTGGCCTTGAACACTTCCAGGGAGGAAGCATCCACAACCTCCCTCTAAATCTACAGGTTAAGCCACCTATCCTACAACTACAAGCCCTTACAAAAAGTCTCTGCCCAGCACCTTCTTTTCTCCAGGCTGAACAGCCCCAACTCTCAGCCTCACAGGGGAGGTGCTTCAGCCCTCTGATCACCTTTGTGACCTTCCTCTGGACCTGCTCCAGTAGTTCAATGTCCTTGTTATGCTCGAGGCACCAGAACTGGACATGGTACTCCAGATGGTGCCACATGAGAGCAGTGTATAGGGGGAGAACCACCTCCCTCGTCCTTCTGGTCACACATTTTTCAATGCAGCCCAGGATACAGTTGGCCTTCTGGGCTGCAAGCACACATTGCTGGCTCACGTTAAGTTTTCATCAACTGAAACTCTCAAGTCCTTCTCCTCAACTACTTGCAAGCCACTCCTTGCCCAACCTGTATGTGTCCTTAGGATTTCACTGATACAGGTGTAGGACCTAGCATTTGGCCTTGTTGACTTTCATGAGTTTGGCTTGGCCTCACCTCTCAAGCCTTTCTAGGTCCCTCTGGCATAGCATATTAACCCGACCACACACCTTGGCATCATCCTCAAACCTGCAGCTGACGTTGTATAGAGATGTTTGCAGGTCCTGAACAATTCATTATCCTGCAGATTTCGTTGCAAATTGAATTATGTCCAAGAAAAGAGGACCTAAACATATACCCTGTGTGGTCAAAGCAATCAACAGGCACTAAGGGCAGAGGAAACCTTCACTTCCTGTGCTAAGTTTGTCTGCTGCACAACACTCAGAAGCGGCCTGCAGGCTGTAAATCCATGCCCTCTATTCACCTGTGCAGTAACACCCCCACAGTAAACAGTAGCTCTGTATTTGCCAAGTAAAATATTCATGCTAAAACGATTAAGTGATTTTCTTTCTATTCTGTATGAAGAACATCTCTGAAACAAAGAAACTCAGATTTAAATAAGAAATAAATCCAAAGCAAGTAACTTTAAGGTAACAATGGCAGAAGAAAGACACAGATAACAGACTGACAGCAGAACCTGGGGTCACCCAAGGTGAGTAAGGAGAATTATTTAGGATCTAATCATCAAAACAGATGAAACATTTGGAGTTCATGTCAGCCTTGTAAGAAATTAGATTTGTCTATTTTTTTACTCATGTGTTAAATATATAAAAAAAAGTTACTTATGGAATGTTGTGTTTGAAATTATCTCTAATTTAGTTTCACGCTCTTGCTGTCTTGCATGTTACTTTCTTTGAACATGAGACTCACAGCACTGGTTCATTCATTACATATAGAATTAAAATAAGCAAACAAAGGTAAAGGCATTTTCCAAAGGAAATGGCAAAAATGCCTTTCAAATCAGCTGCTATTTTCAAACTTAAGTCAGAAAGGACATCAAAAGAGGAAAACAAACTTCCTTGTAAGCAATGCTTTATCTCTTATTTTCTACAAAGTAGCAGACTCCCTAGATACTAAAGATACCTTTTATTTTAAAGGCAAACAAATTATTTTAAATGTAACAGAACTGTAAATATTTTTATTTTATTTGGTTCTTCAAATATGGATACTCCCAAAGCAGTGTTTCCTCTGAAATTTTCAGCTTCAATCCAGTGAGTCTGACTGAAAATCAAAGTGGCAATTGTGGAAATATTCATAATTTTTCTTTAAAGCCTTGCACTCTGCCTCAATCAACTGGCATTTTGCCCAGTTTCAAATTACAGCGTTTGGCCCAGGCTGAAGCTAAAAGACACCTTAAGACTAGGTGTGCTGGTTTGAGCTAATTGGAGGATTTGTGTGAGAAATTAGACTACTGGCTGAGACAGATAAACACAGTGTGTCACTTCAAGTTTTACTGAGGAAAACAAAAAAAGTTGTTTTAAGAACTGTTCTCAAAACAACCAGATTAGCAGGCTGCTTCTGTCTGTGCTGGCTGCGGCTGCTTCTCTTTGTCTCTCTATCTTTTAGCTAATTCAGAGTAAAATTCCTAATTCCTTCCTCCCACTAATCTCTCTGACCGATCTACTTCAGCTTATCTGCAACATCAACAGGTGGTGAGATAAAGCTGGGGAAGGGGTGAAAGGTGGTAGGGGGGTTTGGTTTTCCTCTCTTGGGGATTTTGGTCTCCGGGAGGGGTGTGGTGTCTGTATAACAGTTTTACTCTATATATCTGTAAATATCTGTTATATCTTGTAGACATTTGCTTGTATATTTGCATTGCTGTAAATATAAAGCTTCATGTATTAACTTCCAGTGTCCTGAGTTCTAGTCGGGGTTTATAAAAGGTGGGGGGGCAGGTAACTGCCTAAACCACTAAATTTTTTTTTTTTATTGGCTTACCCAATGTGGGGCTTGAGGTTTAATTACATCTGTTTGACTGCTGATTAAATCCTGGAAGTTAAAAATGAAGCTGATCTGGGTACTATGTTCAGTTTTTCCTTCTTTGATTTTCTGGTTTTTGCACAGATGGCTTGTGGCAACAATTGGTACCTATATTTGGAATACTGCATGGTGGAAGTTTAAAAAGATGATTTGGGATTATGTGGACTATTTTTTCAGCTACGTAGGGTTAAAACTAACTGAATTAGCTTCCAATGTTGTTTTTCATGCCTTTAATAAATCAGGAAATATTAGTTACTCAGCTGCATTGGCAAGGGTAATTTTGCCCCAAACTACAATTCCTGACCCCTGTGAGAATTTCTATTCGAGGGCCACAGTGGTATATTTAACCTGTTTGATTGTTTTTTCATTAATTATGAATTTAATATT
>VWZI01011345.1:11300-26162 GCA_013396835.1 Psilopogon haemacephalus | reverse complement strand
AACAATCTTCTTTCTTCTCTCTCAGTGAAACTCGGTGAAGTGACAATGTAGGTGTAACTCTCTCTCAGTCAATAGTCTAATTTCTCACTCAAATTCTCCAATTAGCTCAAACCAACACAAAGAGTAATATTCATGGTTGGCAAGTAAAGCTGTCGTGACAATAAAAATATTCCAATTGAAACCTTTGTATCTTCGGAGAAGTCTCTACCTAGTATACTATTAAAGATAGTTACAACATCCAGTATGAGTGTTAAGACAGGTTCATTTTTTGTTCAGCCATGTGTCTTTATCATCAACGACCCATGGCTTGATCCACTTTGCCGGCAACCACTGAGGTGCTCTGTCTTCTGCATAAACACAAGCTTAACCCCTTCCCCAGGTTAATAACTGGTAGGGACCTTTCCATTCGTTCAGCTCTGTCTGAAACACCTTAACCCTTATCTGACTCTTGGAGAAGTCCTGATTACTGCCACTTCGATGTAATACTGCTGTCCATGGTGTTCCCGTGGACATTGAGACAATTTAAGACAAACAGTCTTCCATAATACTTCATAAGGGGACCCCATCTCTCCTTGTTTTTTGTAAAATTGCAAGGTTTTTTTTGAGATCTTTGTCCCGGTATGGGGTGACAAACACCCTAGAATTGGTCCAATCCCTGGGCTCTCTCCTCCCCCTACCGTCCAAGGTCCAGTAGGGGTTGAGGGGCGGGGGCACCCCACGTGGCCCCAGGAGTCAGGGGTACCTCGGGCGGCACACAGGCGTGGAGCTTTTTTAATCAATTGGCCAGCTGAAGAATGCTGAGTGCCTGTTGGTCAGTCTCACACGCTCCCTTGGGTATTTAAGGGGGGGTACAGCGACCATTAGTGCTCTTTCTTCTACTTTTCCTCACTCTCCTCGTTCACCGTCGTCTCCCGCAGTGGCTGTGAAGAGGCCAGCCACGTGCACAGCAACAGGCAGCCGGCAGCAGGCAGTGAAGCACAGCAGCTCTCCCAAAGCGGCAAGGCTAATCCCTCTCTCTATCTCTCTCCCTACCTCCCTATTTTTGGGCTAAGTCAGTTTTCCTTTCTTCCCCGCCGCCCTTGGGTCCGGGAAGGAGTGTGTTTTCCCCCCTTGCGTCCTGGGGTATTTTTGTAGGCTTGGGCAGGATATATATTTGTATGTAACCTCTCTGTTTCCTGAGTTCTGATTGTTAAAGTGTTGCACCTGGCGTTTGAGCAACACGTGCGTTTATTTCTGCCGACTGGAACCCAAAAGAACCTCAAGGGGGACACTAGGACCCCCTCATTCCATGGGATATCGAGCCTAATTAAGCTTTATCCTGTTACAATCTTGATGGGCTCATTCCGCAATGGCTTGACCGGTAGAGTTATATGGTACACCAAAAAAATGTTTAATATTCAAATCTTTGCAAAAAACAAGAAAGTAATTCTGATTTATATGATGGGCCATTATCAGTTTTAATCTCATGAGCCTTTCCCATAACAGCAATCGCTTATACTGGGTGTTGTTTAACAGCCTTTGTCATAGTAGACATGTGTGCAGTGGCCCTGAGCATATGTGAACTGGTATCCACAGAGATGTGTAGATATTTTATTTGACCAAAAGGACCATATTCAGTCACATCTGTTTGCCAAATTTGTCTAGGTTGAAAGCCACGAGGGTTTACCCTCCCATCTTAAAAAGTAAGTACCTGGGCACATTCTGGGCAAGCAGCAATGATAGTATGAGCTGAGATAAATTGAACTGTCCACTCAACACAGCAGAGGACTGATGGAAAAATGCATGTGACTTTCTTGCCTCACTCATTGCCTCAGACTGATCTTGGTTTTCTGTAGCTGCTATAATCTTATCTGCTTGAGTGTTCCCTGCAACCATCCCTCCAGGGAGTGCGGAATGGCTCTTAATATGAGTGATAAATAATTGACCTTTGTGAGTTAGAGCGTTGCCCATAAAACACAGAAGGCTGTGAAAATTTTTGGGTTACTAACATGACCGATCAAGGCTCAATGAATGCATTGCACTACTCCTGCTACATACAAAGAGTCACATACCACGTTAAGGTCCTCATTACTCCATCACTGTAATACAGCTATCACTGCTGTCAGTTCCAAAAACTGGACTGATCCCTCCCCTACGATGGTATGAGATTACCATTTTCTGAACTCTTTCCATGTATAACCTGCTTTTCCAGTGTGGCTGCTGGCATCAGTGTAAACAGTAAGTCCATTCAACGGGTGATGTGATAACACAGATTTTTCTTCTAAGTTAACGGTTGTTTTAAATAATGGATGTGGTGGATAGTGATTGTCCAGTTGCATACTGGTTGTTATTATTGCTACTGCAAAAGGCAGACTCTGCTGACACATTGCTGGTATAAGGTCCAAAGGGATAGGTAGGACCACCTAATCTGGAGCTCTACCTAAAATTGATGTAAGATGATCAGATTAACAGTAGCCTGATGGTCCACTTGGAATGTTGCTGAGTCGGTCAATTTGTTAGAGCCTTCAGAGCCTCTTCTGCCTGTGGCCTTGTCCTGGTAGGGTACAAATTCTGCCCAAATTAGTTCAAACTCCTGCTCTTTTCATCCTCCTGTTGCAAGGTCCGGGAGTTTGAAGGTGAGCAGACAGTGAGGGTTTGAACAAAGAAAGCATGGCACATGAACAAGTCAGGTGATTTGTGCTGTGCCTCAAAATGTTAGAGTGGACCCCTGGGCACAGGACTTTGAATTCATTGGCCAAAACAATGGACAATGATGCCTATTGGCCAGTTTCACCCTTCAAAATAGGCTATTTAAGGGAGAGTGATGAGAAACACTGCTCCCTTTTCCTGCTGCCTCCATCAGGACTGGACTTCTATTTGTACCTCTTTCACAGTGGCCACGTGTTTGCAGCGTGCATTGCAGCTTACAGCAGCGGCAATACAAACTCTTTCTCCTCCTCTCTCCGGGGCTCTATACCTATCGCATCTGTGAGTATTATGTGAGGTTAGGATTTCCCTCTGTTATCAGGTTCCCTGTTTTCCAAGTTCTGACTGTTTAAGCTGTTTAAACTGTTCAATTCAGTGTTTACAAATAATCTTTGTGCTCTTAAAGACCTCTTAACGACCAAACAGCCAANTTTCACAGTGGCCACGTGTTTGCAGCGTGCATTGCAGCTTACAGCAGCGGCAATACAAACTCTTTCTCCTCCTCTCTCCGGGGCTCTATACCTATCGCATCTGTGAGTATTATGTGAGGTTAGGATTTCCCTCTGTTATCAGGTTCCCTGTTTTCCAAGTTCTGACTGTTTAAGCTGTTTAAACTGTTCAATTCAGTGTTTACAAATAATCTTTGTGCTCTTAAAGACCTCTTAACGACCAAACAGCCAAAGAATCTCAGGGAATTTTCCCCAAAATCTTGATTATTAATAATAATTTAAAAATTATATTCATAACTGCTTATTAATAATCACAATAGGTGTTAGACTCATCGTTTGTTGTAGTGCCTCGCTGTTATGTAGCAGGGCAAAAAGAGGCTCCATGTAGGTATTGGTGATACAACACAAGTTTCTGACCCACTGTATATCTGCTACCAACTTCTGAGCGTCGTTTACCGTTCTTACTTCTTCTTGAATTTGTGTCTTCTGAGGTCTGATTACAGTCAATGTTAGGACCATTCCCAAATATTTCCACAGAGGTGTTCGCTGAACTGTTTCTGGAACAACCACCAAGCCTGTTTTGTCCAGGCTGGGTAACAGAGCTTCGTAAGTCTCCTTCCGGATCTTTTCTTCAGAACACAATAACAAGTTGTCCATATAACGATACATGAAGATATTCTGATGTAATTGCTTGAAATTTCTAACTGTCAGATACAGATACCACTGACAGATGGTGGGTGAATTTTTCATGCTCTGGGGTAGCATCACACATTGATAATGTCTGGCCAGTGCAGCCTGATTGATGGGGGGCACAGTAAAAGCAAACCTTTCACAGTCTTCTGGGTGGAGCGGTATGGTGAAAAAACAATCTTTAAGGTCTAAGATTATTACGTCCCAGTCTTTTGACAGCATTGTGGGCATAGGTAGCCCTGGATGTAACGCTCCCATGTCTTGCATGACAGCATTAATTGCTCTCAGGTTGTGAAGCAACATCCATTTTCCAGATTTCTTCTCAATGGTGAAAACTGGGGAATTCCAGGGACTCATGGATGGCTGTAGATGTCCAGCCTCCAACTGTTCTTGCACTAAATCTTCTAAATAAGTGAGCTTATCAGAAGGCAATGCCCATTGCTCTACCTAAACTGGAACTTGTGAGCAAGCCTCAATCATCTGGGTCATGGTCGCCCCTTTTGGGAGCGAGGCAATTATTTGCTGACATTTCATATTATCATTCTGAACAGCCAAATCTTTCCCCACTGATGCCTTCACATCAGCATCAAGATTCAGTGCGTTATCAAGCGCTTCTCTCAGTGTATCAGCAACTTGAACATAAGGTTCATTCTCACCTTGCCTGATGTGAGCGTAAGGGAATGCAGGCTTTCCCATCTGAGGTACTTCTTTAAGGGCTGCTAAGGCCAGCGCCTGAGCTTGTTGAATAACGCAGGGATGCATAGTGGCTTGAACAGCTCCATCTCAGTATCTGCCTGTTCTCATCAGCTGCTCCAGAGAAGCGTAGGGAAGAGGGTCATCCTGGTGATTATTCAAATTGTTCATCATGGCTATTTCACATTTCTCCTGCCACTTGTCTTTAAAAATCATCAATACTGAAGGAGTCAGCAACAGCTCCATCAGGGCTTGGATATCCACAGACAGAAGGTCTTGACTGTTGAAAAACATTGTTAATATCAATCAGATATATTTATTTTCATGTCCATACTGCATGACTGATTTTTGTAAGTGAAATGACTTTGTTGGGAAACAACTTTCCAATCTAGCAGCAGCCATGACCTCTGGTTATTTTGTACAATTACCAGAAGTGCAGTCAGACTTTCTGGTAACATCTGTCCTTTGATTACAGTGTTTTGTATAATGCCCCTTCACCTCTGTCCCATATCAAAGTTAGAGTCCTTTGGTGGACTTACTCTGCTGTTTCCTGTATCAAAGTCACAGGATGAGTCTAACTTCTCAGAGGACACTAATGTCTTTATTGTCAAGGTATGGTCCTTCTTCTGGCTGAGGCAGAACCAGGAATCCGCCAAATCATCAGCTCATTGCATTGCCTTCCATTCTTCCCACACTTTACGCTTGTCCTTTGTTATTACAGACCCAAACTTTGAATACAGATAATGATTGGCTTCTTCACATATTATTTCCCCAGATGAAAGACATTGTCTTATCCAAGCTCTCTGCCTTCTCTCCTTTTCTGCCAGCTCCACCTGAGCAAGTCCCCGATGAGCAATCGGAATCAGGCAAAGGTGCATTTTCTTGGAGTGGAGGGCCAAATTCTTGTTCTTCCACATTTTTTAATCCATCCCTTATGACTTTGTGTGCCTTTTTGTATGCTTCTTTCATGGCGCATTTTGAGGAACCTTTATAGAGCCTCTTCATATGTGCTAATAAGGACTGCATACTCTCTTCTTGTTTCTTTAAGGTTTCTAATAAGTCTGTGGATATGGGAGACAGATGTGATAAATTTGCAGCGGTTCCAGCCCCGTCCACCTCCATTGGTTCATTAGATGACCCCATGGCTTGAGACAATTGATTTATCACAGGGCTAGCAGAGCTAGAGTTGCCAAGATAGGGAGGTGGAGGAGCAGTCAGAAGAGCAGGAACCCACTCTCCTGGTTCAAAAAAATTCCTCCCCCCCCCGCCCCCCTCCCCCAAAAAACTCCTTTTCTGCCTTAGACACCAGGTGTGCTGCAATAGCTGAACAGTCTGGAGCGTTTGAGGTAGAACTGCTAAGTGTCTCTTGGCACTGCAAGCCCAAAAATAAATGCCAGCAAGTTAACATTAATAGTATCATAAAAAATGCATATTAAAAAATAATTCTAAACCTTCAGGAAAAAAAGTTCATTCTGTGTATGCAGGTGATGACACTACAGAGCTTTTAACACTTTGTACTGAAAAAAGTAAAGCCCAGAAAAGCATTAGTGCCATGAAGAACTGCCCTAATTGCTGTGACTCCAAGAGTAAGACATTAGGAACACCAGAAAAGCTATATATTCAGTACGAACAATGATGCCCTTAAGCAGAAAGCAGCCTTTTCACTCTGTTGCTTTGATTTTGACCAGTACCTTTCAGTGTAATCAACTAGGGCAATATTTCATCCCAATCTTGAGTGTTTCTCTGCATTTGTATAAAAAATGCTCCAGATGCTATTTTGTTATTGAAAATAGCAAGACTTTGATTTTGAGTCATCAGGGAACAAAAAACTCCATCACAAATCTTCATAATGTGAACACAGTCTTGTAGTCTTGGTCTCCAAATTCTACAGGCTTTTCATTACATCATTATAAATTAATTACACAGAGAAGAACCTGGGAGTGCTGGTGGACAAGTTCAGCAGGAGCCAGCAATATGCCCAAGAAGGCAAATGGCATTCTGAGCTGCATTAAGAAGAGCATGGCCAACAGGCCGAGGTAAGTTCTCCTCCCTGTCTACCTTGCCATGGTGAGGCAAAACCTGGAGTACTGTGTCCATTTCTGGGAACTACTGGAAAGAATCTGACAGCCATCAACATGATTAGGGGATTGGAGCATCTCTCTTACAAGAAGAGGTTGGGAGACCAGAGGTTCCTGGAAATGAGAACTGAGAGGTCTTATCAATGCATACAAATATTTACAGGGTGGAAGTTGCAAGGATGGGGCTGGGCACTTTTCAGTGGTACCCAGTGAAGGGACAAGAGGCAACACATACAAACTGGAATGCTGGAGGAGAAACTTCTTTACTTTGAGAGTAACAGAGCGCTGGACCAGGCTGCCCAGAGAGATTGTGGAGTGTCCTTCTCTGGACAGTTTCAAACCCTACTTAGATGCACTCCTATTCAGCCTGGTATAGGTGAACATGCTTTAGCATAAGGGTTTGGACTATATGATTCTGGAGGTCCCTTCCAATCCCTACCCTTCTGTGAAGCTGTATAGATGGCAGTGTGAGCTCACCATAGGAATTACAACTTTCAAAGTGTTTCTGTGTTTCAGTATAAGCTTGCTATATTTACACAGGCAAAGTGGGCAGATTTACAACCACACTCTGACAAAGCACTGCTGCCCAGAACAGAGGCTCCTTCTGGGTGGGTGACTGCAGCAAATGCACATGGGACTCCTTTGTGGCATATAAATGAATTTTCAATCCACACTGAGCCCTGCTTTTCTTTCTTGCAGGTCTAATGTATAAGGAGGAGAAAGAAAGAAAAGATTTTATTTGGAACGATAATTGTCTTTGCAGAAAGTGGCATGTTCTCCTTCTTCTCAAAAAGGAGCGTAGTGATGGGCTCCTCCTCTCTTTTGATTGACACATGAGCTACTTGAAGTATACATTATTTAAAGAGAAGACAACCTCTCAGTGTGAGTAAAATGAGTATCAGCAGTTTCAATATTTATTTCCTCACACTTGGGAAGGCACCAAACCCACAGGATCATACTCCAGTAAGTATAATGTAGATCACATGTTTTCTGGTTTGGCTATTGCATGGGCAGTAGTATCTCAGAATTATATAAGGTTAGGGGTGGAAGGGACCTTGAAAAGTCATCTAGTCCAACCTCCCTGCCAGAGGAGGGTCACCTATGATAGATCACACAGGAAGATGTCCAGGTGGGTTTTGAATATTTCCAGAGAGGGAGACTCCACAAACCCCCTGGGCAGCCTCTTCCAGTCTTCTGTCACCCTCACAGGGAAAAAATTCCTCCTCATGTTGACATGAAACTTTCTATGCCTCAACTCATTGGGCACCACTGAGCAGAGCCTGCCTCCATCCTTTTGGCACTCACCCTTTACATATTTTTAAACACTGATGACGTCACCCCTCAGGCTCTTCTTCTCCAAGCTAAAGAGCCCCAGCTCCATCAGGCTCTCCTTGTATGAGATGTTCCATTCCCTTAATCATCTTTGTGGTTCTACACTGGACTGTCTCAAGCAGTTCTGTGTCCCTCTTGAACTGAGTGGCTCAGAACTGGACACAGTACTTCAGATGAGGCATTACCAGGGCAAAGTAGAGGGGCAGGAGAACCTCTCTTGACCTAACCACAGTCCTTCTAATCCACTCCAGAATGCCATTGCCCCTCCTGGCCACAGGAGCATATTGCTGGCTCGTGGTTAACCTCCCATCAACTAGAAGCCCCAGTTGCTTTACCCCTTCACTGCCTTCCAACAAGTCAGTCCCCAACCTCTACTGATATCTTGGGATGTTCTTTCCTAGGTACAAGACTCTACACTTGTCCTTGTTGTGTTTTGTTAAATTTTTCCCTTCCCAATCCTCCAGCCTGTCCAAGTCCCACTGAATGGCAGCACAGCCTTCTGGTGTGTGTCAGCCACTCCATCCAGTTTGGTGTCATCAGCAAATTTGCTGACAGTGCACTCTGTATCCTTATCCAGGTCACTGATGAATATATTGAACAGAACTGGTTCCAATTCTGACCCCTGAGGGATTCCACTAGTTACAGGTCTTGAACTAGACTTCATCCCATTGACCACAGCTCTCTGACTTAGTAACTATTTGGCAATCACCGGCACCTCAGAGAGCATCTCTAATTCAGAAAGAATTTTGACTTGTATAAAATCAAATGTGCCATCACAAGCTGTGAAGATAAATAACTGTCTTTGACGGCGTACAAAGTTTTTTCATGTAACTGTATGGAAGCACATCAGATATTGGCACACTAACACAATGCCATTTTCAGATAGACTCTCTTCTACCTGAAATACTTCATATTCTTTAGAATGGTAGTTATTCCAATTTACAAATAAGGACACAGAAGTCACTTCTGGTGGGGCAGGTGGGAAGGAAGGCTCTGTCTTCTTGACATACTGATGTAAACAAAAATATACCTGAAATGATTTGGATGAGAGAAGTTCTTTCAGAAGAGGAAGGGCGAATCTCAATTAAATAATGCTGTCCTACAATTGTCACTGTCCTGTCCCCACCACTGTGTGAAAGGACAGGGCTGCTCTGATCTCTAATTTCTTAGCTGCACATATTTGCTTTCTGGTGAGGATCTTCTGTGATGCAGGAAAGCAAAACTTACTACAACTGGCAAGAGACCAAAGTCAGGACATGCTGTTCAGCCACCCAGATTAAAAATATGGTATCAAAGTGATATGAGTCACCAGACTGTACAAAGTTAAGCAGCACTCACAGAATGGGAAAGCATTACCCTGGGTATTCATCATAGTTGTGTCAAATTTAATGTACAACAAAATTATGGTGACTTCTGGATGACAGATGACAAATGAATGTACCCCTGAGGGCAATGACAATGAACATAGTTAACAGGCCACAGAAAAGAAAATACATAAATGAATGCTCTTGAATACTAGAAGTTTAGACTTCACTGCCAGTAAGCCTTTCACAAATGCATCCAGCTAGAGCTTCCCTTGTGGTATGGGTTTTGCTGGCTTGAGTACAAGCAAGCTAGTTCTGTCTATAAAAGCAGGTGAGAAATGAGGGAAAGAAAGAATGTAGAGACTTAGCCACCTCTCACCACACAAATTAAAGTCACTCAGGGCTCAGTTTAGGCTCCCACACATAGATATCAAAGTGTTACTTCGACATAGTGCTGCTTGTGTTGCTCTAAGATAATTAATCTGGATTCCGGATGCCACTTCTTAAATCACAGGTCTCTTGCAGGTCCTGTTTCTTTATTTGTCAGCTCCACTTGGATGGATGTCATTGATACGTGGGAACCTCAAAGAGCATTAAATGCCTTATGCAGAACAACCCTGAAAAAGCCAAAAATTATCTAGGTCAGCAGCAGATCTGCTAACAGAATGAACTGTAAGAGGAGAAATGGATCTCCGATCCAAAATGCCATTCTTAGCATGGCCTTCAGGCAGAGAAGAAATGTCTAATGCATTAGCTTAATTAAAAACAAACCAAACCAAACCAACAACACCAAAACAAAAAAAACCCCACAGCTTTTATGGAATATCTACTATCCTAAATGGAAAGAAAAGCTGAAGTAATCTCATTCCCACTGTGTGATAAACATTAACAACTGCTGACTTCTTAATGGTGAGTACTTTAGGTCTGAGAGACTTAGATTTCCTGTATATATTTCAATATATTTGTTCTGACTGAGTGAATACACACACTCACCCTCACTCTCTATGAATATATTTTTAATGTCCTCTACGTTTACTACACTACACATTATAACATCAAGTTCAACCTTTTAAGATAATTTTTACTTGTCAAAATAAGTTTATTTCAGACATGGAAAATGTCTAAACCTCATCTGTCTCTTGGCTTCACCATAGTGCCTTGATGCTGTCAGATCTATGTTAGAAATGCATAACACATCATTCTTGCTACCCTGAATGGACGTATCTGTGGCCAGCGCTTTCCATGTCTGTATTCTAAACTGATCATCATATCTTGAATCTAGCTTATTCTGAATTTTCATAAAGAAAAATTAAAATATTATTTAAAAAGAACACTTGAAAGTCAAAAGCTTCAAAACAGTTTTTCACATTAAGGAGATGATGGGTAATCATACAAGGCCATAGATTAAGAAGAACACATTAACCACATAGTCTTGGGCCAGTACAATCCAAGTTTCTCCTTTTGTCTTTCATAAAGCTCCACACATTTCTCTGATTGGGATTTCCTCTTTCAAGAAGCCTCCCTTCCTTTCGTGTACTCCAAATAAATAGAACCAGCAGCAGAGAAACTTTGATGGTGGTAATGTAGGTGCAGACCAGACTTTCCAATGCTCTTCTTCCCAGGGCTGCCCTGAGCCGGGATGGAGAACATGCCTTAAATTCCATTAGCACTGCTTCAGGACATATAGCACAACCCACACTCATTACAGCTGCTTCCATCTTTCTGCAAACTTCAACAGGTATCTCAGTACTACTTACAGTTCAGAGCTTTTTTATTCCAGTCATGAATATGAAATATTTACTTCTTTAAAAGAAATCAACTAATATTGCATGACCACAGACGTTGAGGTCCTCCCCTGGACTCCAGTCCTGCAGTCCTTCTGCTTTAACCATTCTCTGGAAAAATTTGAATTAGAGGGAAGAGGAGTAGCACATTTGCTCTTCTGCTTAGAAGCACTCAAAATCTTTACCTGCATTTGCAGTTCAGGGACACTGAGAACTCTGTGTGGCTGGCAGCAGTCAATCAGCTTTCAGAAATGGGCTGTAAAAAAAAGCAAGGTTGAAATTCTTCACTTTTGTTTAATTCTTCAACTCAATAGAAGTGAATTCTAAAGAAAGACCATGGGTGCAAACGCCCCAGTGCTACCTGTACTTCAAGGACTTTGCTCTCACCTGCAAGGTTCTGGAAAAGGATAGCTTTCAAATAGCTGCTCTCTGACACTAGTCAAATTAGATATCTGGAGTATTCTTTCTATCAGAGTATCTATTTCTTGGAAATATGTGAAGGAAAAATGCCTAAGAAATAGGCAGCCTGAATCACTGCCAATGTTCTTTTTCATAACATTTGAGTTTTGTTGTTCATGGGCACCACAAGAAAAAAAAACCAGGAAAAAATAAAAGGAAAAAAATAAAAGGAAAAAAAGGCACCTGATAACACATTCTTGTGTTTCATTTCCTCCACCTTGCTCTTTCATAAAAAAAATTGTTTTAATTTCTGAGAACTTGGAAAACATTTGAAATCAAATTAGTTCATAACCAGGTGCATCAAGGAAATAATATTTGTATCTGTTTAATCTCAGCTGCATTTATCAGGGAATTTAAGGAGAAGCATTTCTAATAATAAAACCCTATACTTTGAAAATGCAGATTCATGCACCTACTTGTAAGAGGGTAAATAACAACCTTAAAATTTATAGGGCAAGCCACGTATGTAACTGTAGATGTATACCTGCACCTACAGAGAATGAAACCCAAGCTCATCTTCAGTGAAACATGTGAGTGAAGGATAGCCTTAATTAATATCAGAAATATTAACTTAATGAATAAAAGTATGAGTTTTCTGTTCCCTGTAGCGTATTTTTAAGTAGTCACTTTTTTGATTGTCATATTAGTTCTGAAACTGCTGGTTTGCTATCTTAAAAACAAACCCTTCCAGTCTATGTTGTTTGTTACATTCATAATCATCAGCAAAACTTATCTGCTTGATGTTTGTGACAGACTTAGAATGCTGGATTGTTTTTGCTGGCAAAATATTCCCATTGGATGATATATTTTGTCTATAAATACACAATACAGTGCATTTGACAGCACATATTCCATTAACTTAAAGCAAACCAACTAGACAAGCAGTGCATTGCCTTTAAAACCTTGAAGGGCCAAGAGTTCATGCTGCAGCATTGTGGGAAAGGAAGAGAACCACACAGCTTCTGCATTCTTCTTGTTTCTAATTGAACAGAATCTGAAGGTTAGGCAGAAAACATTGTGTATCACCAGCAAGTTTTAATAGACAACTCATGTCTATTAATAGTGGCACATCTGTTCCAAAAGCTTGCATTATGGAGATGCCTGTTCCTCTTGTGTTTTTTGATTATGTGATAGATAATTAGTTAGATGTGATTATTTGCAACTCTCATTTGGGCCACTTACCACAGTATCAAAGGCTTTAGTTTTTAATTAAGAAATATGAAACAAAAACATGACTTTGCATGTGTATCACTCAAGCATATACCTTATAGACTGAATATTCTTTTCATTAAATAATTAACACCAAAATAATGCCACTGATGAAAGAGAAACTTTTTTACTTTGCAACACTCATAAGAAACCACAGCCTCTGCTATTCTTCTTCCTAATAACTACTATTCTTCTACTAACTACTAATAACTATTATTCTTCTTCCTAATAACTACAAGGACCTTAAGTAATATTTGGTTACTTAATTCAGGTTTAAAACACAGCTTTTCCATTGTCTACTTCATGAGTGTGACTGATCCTGTTTAGCTTGAAAAAGAGGAGCCTGAGGGGCCACCTTATCACTGTCAATAGCTACCTGAAATAACATTATGGAGAGGCTGGTGCTGGCCTCTTCTCACAGGTGAACAGTGATAGGACAAGAGGGAATGGCCTCAAGCAGCAACATGGTAGGTTTAGACTAGATATTGGGATTTTTTTTTCCCAGCAATTGTGGTCAGGCATTGAATCATAAAATCATAGAATCAGTTAAGGTTAGAAGGGACCACAAGGATCATCTAGTTCCAATCCCCCTGCCACGGGCAGGTACACCCTACCCTAGATCAGGCTGGACAGACCCTCATCCAGCCTGGCCTTAAACATCTCCAGGGACGTGGCCCCAACCACATCCCTGGGCAACTCCTTCCAGGCTCTCACCACTCTCAAGGTGAAGAACTTCCTTCTCACAACCGATCTGAATCTCTCCAGCTTTGCTCCATTCCTCCTAGTCCTGTCACTACCCAATAGCCTAAAAAGTCCCTCCCCACCTTTTTTTGTAGCCCCCCTTCAGAACTGAAGACCACAGTAAGGTCGCCTTAGAGCCTTCTCTTCTCCAAACTGAACAGCCTCAACTCCCTCAGCCTGTCCTCATAGCAGAGATGCTCCAGCCCTCTGATCATCCTCACCGCCCTTCTCTGGACATGCACCCTCTTGTAATAGGGACTCCAAACTGGACACGGTACTCCAGGGGGGGTCTCACCAGAGTGGAGTAGAGGGGGAGAATCACCTTCCTCGACCTGCTAACCACACTTCTTCTGATGAAGCCCAGGATCTGGTTGGCTTTCTGGGCTGCAAGTGCATACTGCCAACTAACGATGAGCTTGTTGTCCACCAGCACCCCCAAGACAGTCCTCAGGACTGCTCTCAAGCCAGTCATTGCCCAACCTGTATTTGTGCTTGAGATTGCCTTGACCCAGATGCAGGAACTTGCACTTGGTCTTGTTTAATCTCATGAGGTTGGCCCAAGTCTCCAGCCTGTCTACGTCCTGCTGTACAGCATCCTATCCCTCCAGCATTTCTGATGCACCACACAGCTTGGTGTCATCAGCAAACTTGCTGAGGGTGCACTCAATGCCTCTGTCCATGTCACCCACAAAGATAGAATCATAGAATCATAGAATGGTTTAGGTTGGAAGAGACCTCAAAGATCAGCCAGTTCCAACACCCCACCATAGGCAGGGACACCTCCCACTAGATCAGGATACTCAAGACCTCATCCATCCTGGCCCTGAACACATCCAGGAAGGGAGCAACCACAACCTCCCTGGCCAACCTGTTCCAGTGCCTCGTCACTCTCACTATGACGAACATTCTCCTAACATCCCGTTCAAATCTCCCCTCCACCAATTTGAACCCATTCCCCCTCATCCTGTCATAACAAGACTATGTGGGCTTGAGCTAATTGGAGAATTTGAGTGAGAAATTAGACTGTTGCCTGAGAGCGAGAAATTAAACACTGTGTCACTTCACCCAGTTTGACTGAGAGAGAAGAAAGAAGATTGTTTTGAGAATGTTCCCAAAACATCCAGATAAGCCAGTGTGCTTGCACAGTCAGTCGGCTCTGGGTCCGGGCAGGCTTCACCAGCTTCTTTCCTTTGTCTCTCTGCCTTTGAATTAATTCAGAGTAAAATTACTAAAACCATTCATTCCTTCCTGCCACTAATCTTACAGACCGATCTTCAGCTTATCTGCAGCATCATCAAGTGGTGAGATAAAGTTGGGGGAAGGAGGGGAAGGTGGTAAAGGGGGGTTTGGTTTTCCTCTCTTGGGATTTTGGTCTCCAGGAGGGGTGTGGTGTCTGTATTTCTTTTTTACTGTATATTTCTGTAAATATCTGTTATAT
>VWZI01011345.1:0-10399 GCA_013396835.1 Psilopogon haemacephalus | reverse complement strand
CTTTTTTCCCTTCTTGAAGATAGGTGTTATATTTGCCTTTTTCAAGTCAGCAGGAACTTTACCAGTCTGCCATGACCTTTTAAATACAATGGACAATGGTTTGGCAACTTCATCTGCCAGTTCCCTCAGGACCCGTGGGTGGATCTCATCAGGCCCCATGGACTTGTGCACATTCAGGTTCTTTAGGTGCTCACGAACATGATCTTCAATTACAGTGGGCAGGTCTTCACTCCCCCAGACCTTACTTTTGCCATCTGGAATTTGGACATCGTGGCTGGAGCACTTGCTGCTGAAGCCTGAGGCAAAGAAGTCATTGAGCACCTCAGCCTTATCCATGTCCCCTGTCACCAGCTCTCCATTTCCCTTCTGAAGGGCTCCCACATTCTCCCTAGTCCTCCTTTTCTCACTGATATACCTGAAGAAATTATTCTTGTTCCCCTTAATGTCCCTATCCAGATTCAACTCCAGCTTCTAGGTTACTTCCTGTGGTGATAATAGAAAATTTCAAGTTAGCCATGGAAATACTGCAGAATACCAAAAACCAATTCAAATAATTGCTCAAGGAGTTCAGATTTGGAATTGTATTTCATCTTCTCTTGAGGCTATGTACAGAATAGAAGTTCGTTTTACTCCATAGATGTGAAGCTGCTTGTACAGATATAGCTCAACAGATAGCACTATTTTCATCAACAGCAATAACAGAGGACAGAGAAAGACACACACAGACAAATATTAGGATATCCCTCAAGGAGGGCTTTTAGATGCTCTGTTTTCATCAGGTTAGTCTCTCTCTTGCTTTGAACTCCTTGCTTCCCTTTGCTGAATGGTATCTGAAACAATCAGGAGCAAAACTCCTACAGGCATGAATGCAGCACTCCAGAAGAAATCCTTGCTTCTGAGCTTTTCAGTGATCCCCACATACTTCTCCAGCAAAACAAATTCCTGGCAGAGGAGCACTTTGCTGTTCTTGTGTTTTATAAACTTTGTGGGAAATACTTTTCTAAGAAATAGAAGGTATGACCCAGAGCTCTATTTTTCTTTTCCGTCTTTCACAGTGCATTAAAATAAAGTTTGACATTAGTAACAGGGTTTTTAAGTGCTCTATGGTCCTACCATGGTAGTCATGATGGTCTGAGGACATAATCAATTAAAGGTTATAGATATAAGTAGTATATTTTCTTTGAGCAATTGTTAAAGATTAAAAACATCAGAGATCTTGAGTCCTTCTTAGTATCTGAAAAACACACACAAGTTATAGTGACTGAAAAAAGCCACACAGAGTGGGAAACAGAAATGCCAATATGACACTAAAGAAAAGCTAACTGAAGTTATTGAAGAGAGAAAGAAAGTAAGAGCAGAATTTTTGAAAGGCTGGGAATGAACATGAAGGAAACAAAAGAATATTTGATAGGTCAGAATGTGACTTAGAATGCAACTGATTGGGCACTACTGCAGTACATTGGTTCCTGAAGAGATGAGTTGCTTTAAACATTATTGCCTTGAAGATTGGCTTTCCCCCTTTATTCTTGATGGAAAGCAGCATGCAGACATAATTGGAGGATGTAGTGCAGTGTAGTTTAGAAAGATCAGTGCTTCAGTTAAGGTTCTTCATTCTAGTTCTATTCTTTTCACATTTGTTTTTCCTCAAGTCTCTTTCATGTTAATTTGTTTTAAAATTTCTTTACTTGCTAGCTCTGCATGCTTTTCCTCTTGAGTTTCCCAAGGGAAAAGTGTAAGTTATCTGATATATTTTCAAGTACTCATATATCCAAGAGGTTATTTGGCACACTGCAAGCAGCACCTCCATGTGAATTAGTTCTTTCTCCATTTCCACTCCTTACCCTCCCCCACAACTAAAAGTGACATATAGAATCATAGAATTGTCAGGGCTGAAAGGGACCTCAAGGATCATCTATTTCCAATCCCTCTGCCATGAGCAGGGACACCTCACACTCGATCAGGTTGCTCAGAGACACATCCAGACTGGCCTTAAAAACTTCCAGGAATGGGGCTTCCACCACCTTCCTGGACAACCTGTTCCAGTGTCTCACCATCCTCACAGTGAAGAGCTTCTTCCTAATATCCAATCTGAATCTACCCACTTGTAGTTTTGCTCCACATACAGGAAGGACACGCCTGGGATGGGCCAGCCACCAAGTGATTATTTTCAACACCAGACAAATGTAAATAACTGCTTTACTTAAAATAGAAACACAAACACCTCTGTATTTAGAAAGAGATGTAAAGAGGAGAAAATAAAAGTGGCACTTAGAGAGAACTCAATATTAATTAATCTTCATGAGATTTTTATGTGTCTTCCAAACAGAAAATTGCCAGACATTGTAAAAGGGATTCAATCTTCAGGTAAGACACTGTGGGTGATGCTTTTGCTGTTGGAAATATAGAATATGTGTTGTGAATATTTCTAATAGAATCCAAATTCTATCATTCAGACCAGCATAATCATCCCCTTGCTGGCTGCACAGTTTGCTTTCTCTTATAAGCAAATGGCACAGAGATAAAAGCATTGCTACAAGTCCAAGGAATTCTTTCTTTCTCACTGCCACCCCATTATTTCTAAGTGCCCCAGATCTGGAGCTGGGTAATAGCAAAGCTGATAAGAAATACCCGAGTTGGGTGTAAAGCTTCTTCTGAAGTTGAACATGTACAGCATTATCCGAAATTGCTCTGACTTGTTAGATGAGACAATGTGAAATCATGGAATGGATCACAGGGAGAAAGGAAAACTTTGAGATCAACAATCTGCTGACAACCGCAAAGACAACAATCCCATCACGAAACTCTTACATATAAAAGTGGATAGGGTTGCCATGCACTCGATATATTGTGTACCTGGTGATCACAGCAGCCTGTCGGCTCAAATCTTCTTCTGCAAACCTGTGAAATGTTGGGAAATCACTCTTCAGTTTCTATTTTTATAAGCATTTGTTTAATCCCTATTGACGCAAAATGCAAGAAGCTAAATGTACAGATAAGGAGAAAAATATCTAATGAGGCCATCTGCCAGGGTGAGAGAGTTCTGGCACATGAAAGAAAATGCTGAATAGCAGCTCAAAGAAATCTTTACTCTTTGAGTCCTGCTTAAAACCCATTTTTTTACAGCAGAGGCATTCTCCAAGGCATTTATTTTTAAAAGTCTATTTTTAATGCTGATTTCTACTTAGGTGATAAATAAAAAACTTAACAGAATCAATAATGAATTACAAAACAGCTTGCATTACTTGAACTGGACTGCATTTTGGTTCTACCCTTTCTCACTTTGGCCTCAATTCATGAAAGTACTTAGCCTAAATTTCAGCATTTGAATTGGCTTAAGGACGTCTGATGGTCAGGCATATGTTCCCCTGCCCAGGCACTCAAAATTAGACACAACCTTGCACACCACAGTGAATGGGAACTTGCATGCAGAAAGAAATGTCATGGAACACCGTATCTGTAGGATACAAAGCATTCTGAAGACAATTACTTTGGTGCATTTAGAAAGGGTTTATAAGTGCTTAGCTAACAAGCAATAACCCTAGAAACTGGGCTTGTAAAGGGCTTTAAAGAATTCTGAGGTAGAAAGTCATCTCCTCCTCTAGGGAGTGGATTGTAAAGGGCTGAGGGGAATTTTATTAGCATCTTTAATTAAGCATTTATTTGAGTCCTTTCTTTGGCATTGCATCAATTTGTCACTAGTTGTTTTGTTATTTAATTAGTGTGTTTAATTAGTGTAAATGTTATTAAGGCTAAATCCTATAAGTTGCTGAGAAATCTCACAACGCTTGGGGATGTCAATTAAAACACAAAAAAAATTCCCAAGGTGCAGAGAAGTGCTGCTTATGACAGACAGAATGCTAGCAGAAGAATAATTTTACTTCTGGAGTGACTCAGGCTCCAAGGATTACAGATATTGTTAGATGTGCAAGGAGCCAATGGTATCCTGGAGTGCATTAAGAAGAGTGTGTCTAGCAGATCGAGGGAAGTTCACCTCCCCCTCTCTTCTGCCCTAGTGAGGCCTCACCTAGAATATTGCATCCAGTTCTGGGTTCCCTGATTAAAGAGGGACAGGGATCTACTAGAGAGAGTCCAACGGAGGGCTACAAGGATGTTGAAAGGACTGGAACACTGCCTGATGAGGAAAGGCTGAGAGCCCTGGGGGATGCTTATTCTGGAGAGAAGGCTGAGAGGGGATCTGATCAATGTCTATAAATATCTGAGGGCTAGGAGTCAGGAAGGAAGGGACAGGGTCAGCCTCTGCTCACTTGTACCCTGGCATAGGACAAGGGACAATGGATGGAAACTGCAGCACAGGAAATTCCACCTCAACATGAGGAAGAACTTCTTTACTGTAAGGGTCAGAGAGTAATGGCACAGGATGCCCGGAGAGGTTGTGAACTCTCCTTCTCTGGAGCCTTTGCAGAGAATCCTGTGATTCTGTGAGCCAGACTGACTACATGAAGTTGGCGGAAATTTTCATTGGACTTCACTGGAGTGATGAGATTTTCTTTGAAACTGAACATTCAGAAAAGAGTAAAACCCTTGACTTTCCTGTTATAAGAGAAAATTGCATCACTTTAGTCAAAACCAGTAGTGAAATGAGACACCACCCAGGAGTCACAAGATGGTGCTCTCATGAACCTTGGAGCTGCAGGCAACATTAATTTGAGAATGTAGTAATAATTATCAGTTGTACTACATTGAGAAATAAAGGGAATCACCATCCAGCCTAACCAACAAAATAAAAGTTGATGGTAAAGCCACGCTAACATGTTTTTTCCCCTCTTTTAAATTTTTTTTCTTTTCCCCCTGGCTTCCATTTTGTCATAGGTTGAATTTTAGTCTGCTGCTATTCATATCATCCTGCCTCATCCAGCTTCAAAATGAAAGTGCTGGATGTAGCCAAAGTATGATGGAGCTTGAAGTTCAGATTGCAATATAAGAAGCTTCCTGTTTTGATTGCTACTTTTGGATTCTGGGTTTTTTTTGAGAAGTCAGATCCTTTCCACAGGGATGGCAGTGAGATGAGTGGGGTAGCATGCTGGTTTTTGTTTATGCTGTTTCTTTTTTAATCTGTATTTTACTACACTTCTGCAAGTAGGCTAAGATAAGGTAATAATGCATTGTATTAGATAAATTAGATTATTATCTAAGATGACTGTGCAGTTGTCCCATTTATTCAGTAAATTATTATCTCTTTATTGCAACCCCAAGTTTTTGTGTTACTTCTCCCACATTTCTGTATTGGGGGAGCAGGCGGGTTAACCCTTGTGTTAACCCATTACAACTTTCTAGGCCTGTAAAAGAAATAGGTAATTGGGAAAGATCTCAGCATGAAAGGGCTGAGATCTCTACTCTGGGATACAGAGAAAAGCCATGAGAGAAAGTGGCATCAAGTAACAGAGTGACTCACCACAGAAGAAAAAGATGGTTTGGGATTAATAAACATAATCAAATTAACTTGAGTAAGAACAATTTGTGGAAAACTGTCTGCATTATTTTATGAAAGGCAAAACATTTCATTGTAACACTTTCAAACCAGAGGATTTTAATTTCTGTTTTGATGTGAGTTTTCATTTTAATTGAAAGTAAAAACCCAAGAAAAACAAAATTCTTTGATTTCCATAATATTTAACTTAGGCTTATGTCTCTGTTTTCTTACTGCTTTTTGTTTCATGAGTTTAAAAGCTAGAGAAAATGTTGTTTCAGAGTAGACCAAACTGACAATTTTTCACAGGTTTTCTTTCTAGCTACTGACATAATCAGTGCCTATTCTATGCAGCTTTCCCTACCACTGCTCTGCTGAGGCTCTTAGCAAAGCACAGGAAGTGAGAAGAGAGATGATGCACAGACAGGATCCAAACTGGTGAGAGGTCAGAGCAGGGATTTGGGTTCAGGCATAACTGAAGGGAGGAGAGAGAGCAGGAAGCAGAATGCAAAACCAAATAAAGCCAGTGGGAGATTATCCATTGACTTCAGCAGGTGTTGAATCTGAACCAAACTAACAGAGAGGTGTGAAAAATGAACAATGGGGCATGAGGAAGGAAAGGACAGAGAGTAATGTGGAGTGGGGAAAAATACCATCTGTTCTACTTGCTGCAGCTTTACGAAAGTAAGTGTATTCTTTTGCCTGTCAACACAATCTCAGCATTCCTCTCTAACTCTGTGAATTGTAACACTGAGCACACATCAGGGAGATGTAGGATTTTTTAGCCAATGCTAATTGCACACTGTTCAAACTTGGAGAAGTTGTTCATATATAATATGGTACTATTTTCCTATGCATTTACTATAAAATGTGTAATCTAAAAGCTTTCACAGAGTTAAATAGACCAAGCAGATGGACAGGGAAATTAAAAGAAATTGGCAAGGTAGAAAAGATAAATGGTCAACTGAGACTTCAGATGAAGAAGAGAATCAATGAGGCAGAGAGCCACAGTGAAGTTATTCCAGATGGTAGGGGGTTCAGAGAAGGCAGCCCTCGAAACACTGGTGAAATGCAGACTAAGAGAGGTCCAGTGGCAGAAAGGGCATAGAGACTCTGAATCCATCTAGTCCTTTGATGATATTTGGGTCAGAAAAGAGGGCACACCTCAAGAGCAGGACTTGAGTGATTCAGCAGAGGCCAAGCTGCTTCTCCTGGACTACAAAAATCCAGCATATGCATTACACTGTCTGCTCTCTGTCTCCTCTTAAACTCTTGCTGCTATTACCTTTTCCTCATGAATCAATGGACAATGTCTTTCTACATGGGAAAATTAAAAAAAAAGGTCAGAACCAGCTGTCCAAATAAAAAGCAGTTCTGAATAATGAGAATGTTTGAAATCTAGACTTGTGCCCACATCTAACTGACCTTTTCTTCAGAGTGGCTTTTTCCTCTGTCCAAACAGCAAATTGGTGTGAATATTTTAAGATGTTATTCTCATTCTGTCCTGCAGAGGTGCCTACTCACAGCACTTGAGCACAACAAAGCGGAAATTGCCACCTCAAAACGTCTGTGGCTTGCTGTGTTCTGCAATAAAATTTGCTACAAATTTCCTTCTTCCTTTCACTGAAGTGACCTTACAGGAATGAGAAGTTGGGGTCTCTTTCTATTTTTTAATACTGTTTTTAAAGGTAATCCTAATAAGGTGAAGGGCTATATTGCTGCAGACCATTGCATCCACTGCACATTTTTACAGCTCCACTTTGTGGATCCCTGTAACTGAACCTTCAACATCAATTTCCATGATTATAAGTCTGCGTCACTGAGCAAATGGCCATCAAAAGCTTCTCCTCCTACTTCTGATTTCCTGAACTTTAAAATGGAATATTAAGTGCCATTTAGTCAATGACAGTAGCAATACCCCGATTATCAGTCTATTAGGTGCAGCAAGTAACACTAACGGGGGTGAATGTAAAATACCAAAAGCTCAGCACTCATGTTGCTTTCCCCTTGCTGGAAGGGATAATTCAATAATGATCTACCATACCTCATTAAATAGTGAGAGGATAGGAAATGGATTATTCATGGCATTTCAAGCACCTACTGTTATATTTTTGTTTTCATTGTATCTTTTTGCATACTCTAATGGCCAAATTTCATTGCAGGAAGAACCCCTTCAGGAACTTCACTCAGAAATTTCAAGATTTCAGAATGCTGTGTTTGAGATACAACCTGTCATTCTCCACACACTGAGGTTTTTACCAGACCTGTTTTTTCCAGAAAGTTTGATAAATTACTATTTTGGTGAAGTGAGTAGTAACACTAAGCCTATTCAATCCACATCACAACACATGCTTGATAAGTGATCTTTTTTTGATGATGGTCTTCTCAGCAGGAAATCACATTATTCCTAAAAGAGGTACTGAGTTATGCACAGCAATTACCAACCAGACTGTCAGCTACTGTAAATAATTCTGCTTATTTCAAACAGAAACTGCTAATTTCTATCATGACTATATCAAAGTATTTATATCTTAAGTCTGGCTTTATGGGAACCTAAAGTATAGAGAGGAAATTGTGCTGCAACAGCTTTCCTATTGTTGCCTTAACAGCCTTCTATTCGATTAGGAAATGGTCACAGAAGATTCTGGGCTCATCAAAGTCCTTAGTGTATCAAACCACAAAAGTAAAAATTATAATGTCCCATGTAAAAATTGGATGGGATGTCTGTGCATCTGCTTTATAGCAAGCTTTTCCCACTTTGGTCACCTGTAGGCATATCAACACTACTGTTCAGCAGCCAGCAGCACGAAATCACAGAAACATCTAGGTTGGAGAAGACCTCAAGATCACCAAGGCCAACCTATAATTCTACTCTACAAGATTCATATTAAACCATATCCCTAAGCACCACATCCAAACAACCCTTAAACACATCCAGGGTCAATGACTCAACCACTTTCCTGGGCAGCTCATTCCAATACCTGACCATGGAAAACGTTTTCCTAATGTCTGATTATGGTGGTTCAGCAGTTACCTGCCCCTGCACACTTGAAAATAATCCAGGCTAGGACTCAGTAGGCTAGAAATTAAAGGAATGAAGCTTTATATTTACAGCTTTGCACAGTATACAAGCAGATATTTACAATTTATAACAGATATTTTCAAATATATACAGTAAAAAAGGTAATACAAAAACACCACACCCCTCCCAGAGATCAAAATCCCTAAGAGGGGTTTCTAACCACTCCTACCACCTTCCTCCCTTCCCCAATATTATCTCACCATCTGTTTCATGCAGCAGATAGGTGGAGGTAGATCGGCCAGGGAAATTAGCAGCAGTAAAGAAGTTAATAGAAATATTCAGATTCAGATACAAAAGGCAGGGAGAAAGAGCCATGCAAAAGCCACAGACCAAAGCAGTCTGAAACAGTCTCAAAACGTCTGACTTATCTATGTTTGGGTTACAATTCTTAATTTTTTTTTCTTTCTCACTAAAGCTGTGAGTGAAGTAGCCTCATCAGATTTTTTTTTCCTTTCTCAGCCTATAGTCTAATTTCTCATTCAAATTCTCCAATTAGTTCAGACCAGCACACTGATCTAAACTTACCCAGTCTCAGCTTGAGGTCATTCCCTCTTGTTCTGTCTCCAGTTACCTGTGAGAAGATACTACCAGCAGCCTCTCCTCAATGTCCCTTCAGGTAGCTGTAGACAGCAATTAAGTCTCCCCTCAGCCTCCTTATTTTCACACTAACCATCCCCAGCTCCCTCAGTAGCTCCTCATAAGGATTATTCTCCAGGCCTTTCCCCAGCTTTGTTGCCTTTCTCTGCACTCACTCCAGCACCTCCACATATCTCTTGTATTGCAGTGTCCAAAAATGAACACAGTACTCCAGGTGCGGCCTCACCAAAGCTGAGTACAAGGGGACAATCACATTCCTACTCCTGCTGGATGTAGCATTTTTAACACAAGCCAGGATGCCATTGGCTTTCCTGGCCGCCTGGGCACACTGCTGGCTCATAATCAGCTGCCTGTTTATTACAACCCCCAGATCCCAATTTTGAAGAACCTCTACCAACTGTCCCTGCTTCAGTTTGTATCACAAAGTGGCCACAGCACAAGCTCTATGTATTTTAAATCAGACTAAACTAGAATAATTCTTCCAAGGCTTTATCTGATATGCTTCAGTCACTAAAGGGCAGTTGCAGGACTGGGGCTAGAAGCAATACAAAGTAAACCTCTTGAAATAGTTACACGGTGCATTTAGGGATCCTGGCCGCAATCTTTTTCTTGTACAGTTCTTTTTGTGCAGGCTGTAGTATTTTCTAAACTAAGTTCAAAAATTCCATTAGTGTCAATATGGCAACAGAGCCATATTGAAGATGTACCATGTCCTAGGAAAAAGCCTGATTGCAACAAGCCTGAAGATTATATGGCTAGATGAGAATTCAGGCTCATTTTCTGTTTAGGCTTAAGTTTAGGAAAATTAATAAAAGCTTTTAATGAATAAAATAATCTGCTGATGTAATCAGTATTACCATGGAGCGGGAGAAGTTAGTCACCAACCTGTGATGTTGCATAGTATGATAACAGAGCCTGGACATTTTGAGCTGCAGAGTAGCTTTCACCTTCAGCTCCAGCTCCCTCAGAAATCATACAGATTTCTAAAACCTGTTTCCTGCAAACACAGTTTACAGACTCAAATTAATAAGGTAACATTTATTTACAAAAACAATTAACTTACTTTTTTACCTGGAAAAGGTAGAAATCAATTACAGTTAAAAAAGAAAACCCTGATTCAGCCTGATGCAGCCAATATAATGGCCAACCAGAAAAATAAGCTGGGTTGTGTCAGACTACTACCATTCCATTCTATACAAACACACAGATGATATATCGATGTTCTTGTGAGATTTAACAGTATTTGCCATGGGAATGAGTTAACGAAACACAGTATCCCGTGGAAGGAGGGG
>VWZI01011343.1:3457-13958 GCA_013396835.1 Psilopogon haemacephalus | reverse complement strand
GGAAGGCGTGGGGGGGGGGGGGAAAGGGCAGAGAGGAAGTCATAGGGTGGAGGGCAAGATGCAATAAATGCACATTTAGAGAGAAGTCAGCAGGCTGTGTGTCACTCCAGTTCAACCACCCAGTAACCCCAGTTGGAGCATCCTTACGGCGTGCACAGCTGCACACCCTGGCCAGAGTTTGCATCCCTCTGACCCCAGATGGAGGGACAAGGAGCAGAGCACCCTGAGTCAGCTCCACTCCTGTGCAGGCACAGTTATGCTGGTGGCTGCTGGAACACAGCACCTTGCTTGTGCCAGCTGTGTGGCACTGAAAACTAAGCCTCTGTTAAGGAGCAGCTTATTGCTTGCTCTGCTAAGGCATGGGAGAAAGCAAGGGCTGGTGGTCTTAGAGAATCAGGCAGGGTTGGAAGGGACCACAAGGATCAGCCAGTTCCAACCCCCCTGCCATGCCCAGGGACACCCTACCCTAGAGCAGGCTGCCCACAGCCTCTGCCAGCCTGGCCAAAAACACCTCCAGGGATCTGGCCCCAAACACCTCCCTGCAGGGGCAACCCATTCCAGCCTCTCACCACTCTCATGCTCAACAACTTCCTCCTCACCTCCAGGCTGAATCTCCCCACCTCCAGCTTTGCTCCATTCCAGTTTCAATCTCCCCTCTGCTACTTCAAACCCATTCCTCCTCATCCTGTCATTCCAAGACCTTGTCAATTGTCCCTCCCCAGCCCTCCTGCAGGCCCCTTTCAGATACTGCAAGGCCACTCCAAGGTCTCCTGGCAGCCTTCTCTTCTGTAGGCTGCAGAGCCCCAACTCCCTCAGCCTGTCCTCATAGCAGAGCTGCTGCAGCCCTCTCAGCATCTTGGTGGCCTCCTCTGCACTGGCTCCAACACTTGCATGTCCTGCTTGTGCTGGGGGCTGCAGAACAAAGGGGCAGAATCCTCTCCCTTGCCCTGCTGGCATCACGGAGATGAGATTCACACAAATTCCTTATGAGGTGATAGCAGCACAAAGGCCAGAAGGAAGGCTCCAAAGTCCTTAAGTTCTTCAGGTGGGCATTTGGAAACATTTGTGGGCTCCAAGGAAAGCTCTCTAGCCACTTCTGGTGCCTCCTGAAACCGTTACAGCTTTCAAGGCAGAGCTTCAGCAGCAGTGAGAGAGCTCCCTCCCTGCCTGCCAGTTTTAAGCCATTCAGAAGACAGACAAGGGAGAATTATCTACATACAAGCACCTTGCAATCTGACACATCACACAGCACAGGCATCTCCAGCTTGTACCATAACTGCATAGAGTCAGACAGAAGAGACCTCCAAGTTCATCCAGTCCAACCTAGCACCCAGCCCTAGCCAATGGCACTCAGTGCCCATCCAGGCTTTGCTTCAACACCTCCAGGGATGGGGACTCCACCACCTCCCTGGGCAGCCCATTCCAATGCCAATCACTCTCTCTTTCAAGAACTTCCTACTACCATCCAGCCTAGACTTCCCCTGGCACAGCTTGAGACTGTGTCCTCTTGTTCAGTCCCTGGGTGCCTGGCAGCAGAGCCCAACCCCAGCTGGCCACAACCTCCCTTCAGGTAGCTGCAGACAGCAATGAGCTCTGCCCTGAGCCTCCTCTTCTGCAGGCTGCACACCCCCAGCTCCCTCAGCCTCTCCTCTTGGGGCTGTGCTCCAGGCTCCTCCCCAGCCTTGCTGCCCTTCTCTCAACACCTTCCAGCACCTCAACATCTCTCTTGAATTGAGGGGCCCAGAACTGGACACAGCACTCAAGGTGTGACCTGACCAGTGCCAAGCACGAGACAGAATAAGTTCTTCACCATGGGGGTGGAGAGACCCTGGAACAGGTTGCCCAGGGAAGTGGTGGAAGCCTCATCCCTGGAGGTGTTTAAAGCCAGGCTGGATGAGGCTGTGAGCAGCCTGATCTAGTGTGAGGTGTCCCTGCCCATGGCAGGGAGGTTAGAACTGGCTGATCCTTGTGGTCCCTTCCAACCCTGACTGATTCTGTGATTCTCTGGAGGCTATCAAAACCCATCCAGACGCAGTCCTGTGTAAGCTGCCCTAGGTGATCCTGGTCTGACAGGGGGGTTTGGACTGGATGATCTCTGGAGGTCCCTCTCAGCTCCATGATGCTCTGCCAGCTTCTCACTGCAGAAGTGAGTGTCAGAGCTGGAGTTCACATGGAAAGGCTGCCAAGGTCAGGATAACATAGTGCTGGTGGGCTCAGCCACTTGAAGCCCCCTGAGCATGCTCTGACCTGGCTTCCCACCATCCCCAGGGCTGGTTGGACCTTTTCCTAGCCCATTTCCTCCCCTCTCTATCCTAGAAAATGCCTTTCAAGGACTCCAGGACCCTGGCTGGAGGTTTTTACAGTTAATCTGCCAGACTCACCAACCAGCTTCAGCATTAATTATTCTGATGCAGTCCTGTGTAACCTGCCCTAGGTGATCCTGGTCTGAAAGTGGAGTTTGGACTGGATGATCTCTGGAGGTGCCTCCCAACCCCTAATATTCCGTGATGCTCTGCCAGCTTCTCACTGCAGAAGTGAATGTCAGAGCTGGAGTTCACATGGAAAGGCTGCCAAAGTCAGGACAACATAGTGCTGGTGGGCTCAGCCTCTTGAAGCCCCCTGACCATGCTCTGACCTGGCTTCTCACCATCCCCAGGGCTGGTTGGACTTTTTCCTAGCCCATTTTTCCCCCCTCTCTATCCTAGAAAATTCCTTTCAAGGACTCCAGGACCCTGGCTGGAGGTTTTTACAGTTAATCTGCCAGACTCACCAACCAGCTTCAGCATTAATTATTCCTGAGGCACCTCGGAGCATCTGGCACAACCTCATCACCTGCCCCAAAGTCCTTTTTTTTTTCCCAGAAGGGCAAAAGAGACACAAAGCTCCCAGCCCTGAATGCAAGTGCTGACTCCAGCAGGAGAGAGGTTTCCAGGAGGTAGTTTCCAAGCTGCTGGTATCAGCTCTGCAGGGATGAGTGTGCAAAATGCCTGTCCTGTCACACCCCTGGGATCAGTTTGCAGTCAGCTGTACAGCCAAGAGGGGAAGGGAGTGGGGAAAGAAAGAGGCTCTTGACTTCTGCCCAGGATGATAAGGTACAAGGAGAGGAAAAAGGATTTTCTTTTTGGGTTTTTTTTTTTTTACTGCCCTGGTTCAATTACTATTTACTTCCTAATGAAGTGCAAGTGCAAGCACTGATCGTGCTCCAAGGAGAGAAAAAGGGCACTGCTCACTGGCTTTTAGATAAATAGAATAGAATCAGCCAGGTTAGAGGAGACCTCCAGGCTCATCCAGTCCAACCTAGCACCCAGCCCTAGCCAATCAACCAGACCATGGCACTAAGTGCCCCATCCAGGCTTTGCTTCAACACCTCCAGGGATGAGGACTCCACCACCTCCCTGGGCAGCCCATTCCAATGCCAATCACTCTCTCTGCCAACAACTTCCTCCTAACATCCAGCCTGAGCCTGCCCTGGCACAGCTTGAGGCTGTGTTCAAATGCCCTGGCAGATAAGTGCATATCAAGGGGAAAAAGGCTTCACACACAAGTGCAGTTGTGCTGCACCTCTGTGCACCAACAGTGCTTGGCCATCCAAGCATAGAATCATAGAATCAGTCAGGGTTTGAAGGGACCACAAGGATCAGCCAGTCCCAACCCCCCTGCCATGCCCAGGGACACCCTACCCTAGAGCAGGCTGCCCACAGCCTCTGCCAGCCTGGCCAAAAACACCTCCAGGGATCTGGCCCCAAACACCTCCCTGCAGGGGCAACCCATTCCAGCCTCTCACCACTCTCATGCTCAACAACTTCCTCCTCACCTCCAGCCTCAATCTCCCCACCTCCAGCTTTGCTCCATTCCCCCCAGTCCTGTCACTCCCTGACAGCCTCAAAAGTCCCTCCCCAGCTTTTTTGTAGCCCCCTTCAGATCCTGGAAGGCCACCAGAAGGTCCCCTGGGAGCCTCCTCTTCTGCAGCCTGCACAGCCCCAACTCTTTCAGGCTGTGCTCACAGCAGAGCTGCTGCAGCCCTCTCAGCATCCTCGGGGCCCTTCTCTGCACACCTCCAGCATCTCCACATCCCTCTTGTCCCAGGGGCTCCAGCACTGGATGCACTACTCCAGGTGGGCTCTCAGCAGAGCACAGCAGAGGGGCAGAATCCCCTCCCTGGCCCTGCTGCCCACACTGCTCCTGCTGCAGCCCAGCCTCTGCTTGCCTTTCTGCCCTGCAAGTGCACACTGCTGCCTCATCTTCAGCTTCTCCTCCACCAGCACCCCCAAGTCCCTCTCCTCAGGGCTGCTCTCCAGACAGTCCCTGCCCAGCCTGGATTTGTGCTTGCCATTGCCTCGACCCAGCTGCAGGACCTTGCCCTTGGCCTTGTAGAACCTCCTGAGGTTGGCTTGTGCCCACCTCTGCAGCCTGTGCAGCTCCCTCTGGATGCCATCCCTGCCCTCCAGCCTGGCTGCTGCACCACACAGTTTGGGGTGCTCAGCAAACTTGCTGAGGCTGCACTCAATGCCTCTGTCCATGGCACCCCCAAAGCACCACACACCAGCATGCTGCACCTGCTCAGAGTGCTCCAAGACCCTCGCCTAAAAACTAGGAGGTGAAAAGAAGAAGCTGATCTTCGTATTTAAAGATCTGGCAAGCAGGGGCCAGGTTTTAAAGCACCCTCAGTTATCTGGTATGAGGCGAAGGATGGAGATCTTTAGCCTCTCTGATGTTGGTTTTACAGAGCTAACCTGGGCCCCCATCTTCATGGATGATGATGAGTGCTGCCAAATATCATCACCACTCCCAAGGCTCCCCAAAGCCTGGCTATGCCATGCTGTGTTTCTAAATCATGGAACCACTGAATGCTAGGGCTTGGAAGAGACCTTCAGAAACCCAGACCCACCACCCTGCAAAAGCAGGGCCACACAGGGCAGGCCACACAGCAATGCACTCAGCTGGTGTTTGAATGTCTCCAGAGAAGGAGACTCCACAACCTCTCTGGGCAGCCTGCTCCAGGGCTCCAAGACTGAAGTTTTTCCTCCTGCTGGGATGAGATTTCCTGGGATGGAGTTTCTGTCCATTGCCCCTTGTGCCATCACTGGGTGTCACTGAAGAGAGCCTGGCTCCATCCTCCTGACAGCCACCCTGCAGATGTTTGTAGGCATTGAGAAGGTCCCCTCTCAGCCTTCTCTTCCCCAGGTCTCTCAGCCTTTCCTCACAAGTGGGATGCTCCAGTCCCTTCACCATCCTCATAGCTCTCCATTGTGCTCTGTTCAGGGGTTCCCTATCCCTCTTGAACTGAGGAGCCCAGAACTGCACACAGTGTTCCAGGTGTGCTCTAACTGGGGCTCAGCCTACAGCCCAGGAGCCCACAGAAACACACTCAGCATTTCTGGTAGCCCTCAGGTGAGCTTGAGCAGGGCATCCTGACCATCCTGTGATCACCCCTCTGACCAGCCCAGCTCCTCTGCCTGGGCTGTGCTCCAGGCCCCTCCCCAGCCTTTTTGCCCCTCTACAGACATGTTCCAGTACCTCAACATCTCTCTCGAATTGAGTGGACCAGAACTGGACACAATACTCAAGACGTGACCTGACCAGTGCCAAGCACAGGGGCAGAATAAGTTCTTCACCATAGGGGTGGAGAGACCCTGGAGCAGGTTGCCCAGGGAAGTGGTGGAAGCCTCATCCCCAGAGGTGTTTTTGGCCAGGCTGGCAGAGGCTGTGGGCAGCCTGCTCTAGGGTAGGGTGTCCCTGGGCATGGCAGGGGGGTTGGAACTGGCTGATCCTTGTGGTCCCTTCCCTGACTGATTCTTTATTAAAAAAAATGGGTTGCCCCTGCAGGGAGGTGTTTGGGGCCAGATCCCTGGAGGTGTTTTTGGCCAGGCTGGCAGAGGCTGTGGGCAGCCTGATCTAGAGTAGGGTGTCCCTGGGCATGGCAGGGGGGTGGAACTGGATGATCCTTGTGGTCCCTTCCAAGCCTGACTATGATAGCTCTCCATTGTGCTCTGTTCAGGGGTTCCCTGTCCCTCTTGAACTGAGGAGCCCAGAACTGCACACAGTGTTCCAGGTGTGCTCTAACTGGGGCTCAGCCTACAGCCCAGGAGCCCACAGAAACACACTCAGCATTTCTGGTAGCCCTCAGGTGAGCTTGAGCAGGGCATCCTGACCATCCTGTGATCACCCCTCTGACCAGCCCAGCTCCTCTGCCAAACCCATCACGAATTGCACGCTCAGAAATTCAATTTATTTTTTCCACCCACCCTGCCAATTCATGGCCCAGAAGCTCAGCTCTGCAGACAAAAGTGTCATTCTCATTTGGAAACAAAAGCCACCAGCCAGCAGCAACGAAAAGCACTTCGGTCAGCAGTCAGCACAGCAAACACCAGGAGCTGGCAACGGCACTGCGCTTCCTTCGCCTCCCTGTGCCTGCCCAGCACAAAACAGCTCTGCTGGGAAGATTGCCCTAAGGCTGGGTGACTGCAGGGGTGGCAGCAATCCACAAAGCACTCGCAGATACACCAGGGGCACTGAAAGAGCAAAAAGTCAAAGGAAATAGAGGGCAGGGAGCCAGCACTCCTCAACACGAGCGCCTGGCAGGTTGGAGCTGTAAGCTCTGATCAGTGCACACAGCACACACAAGAGGGTTTTAGAGGTACTTTTTGCTCCCTTCCATACCACTTTTTTTTTTTTTTTTTTTTTTTTAATATATTTTTTTTTTTTTTTTTTTTTTTTTTTAATATACTTTTTTTCACGTAGCAGTGTGCAGATTCAGCCTGCTCTTGAACACCCGGCAGGGAGAGAGCAGCCACAACCTCCCTGGACAACATGTTCCAGATTGCAGTCCCTTACCACTCTGACTGTAAAGCCCAGAAGGGCAAGCAGAGGCTGGGCTGCAGCAGGAGCAGTGTGGGCAGCAGGGCCAGGGAGGTGATTGTGCCCCTCTGCTGTGCTCTGCTGAGAGCCCACCTGGAGTAGTGCATCCAGTGCTGGAGCCCCTGGGACAAGAGGGATGTGGAGATGCTGCTGGAGGTGTGCAGAGAAGGGCCCCGAGGATGCTGAGAGGGCTGCAGCAGCTCTGCTGTGAGCACAGCCTGAAAGAGTTGGGGCTGTGCAGACTGGAGAAGAGGAGGCTCCCAGGGGACCTTCTTGTAGCCTTCCAGGATCTGAAGGGGGCTACAAAAAAGCTGTGGAGGGACTTTTGATGCTGTCAGGGAGTGAGAGGAGTAGGGAAAATGGAGCAAAGCTGGAGGTGGGGAGACTGATATTGAATGTGAGGAGGAAGTTGTTGAGCATGAGAGTGGTGAGAACTGCCTGATCCTTGTGGTCCCTTCCAACTCTGACTGATTCTATATTAAAAAAAATAATGGGTTGCCCAGGGAGGTGTTGGACTCAATCTCCTTGTCCAGGTCATCAATAAAGATGGGCTGGCAGAGGCTGTGGGCAGCCTGCTCTAGGGTAGGGTGTCCCTGGGCATAGCAGGGGGGTTGGAACTGGCTGATCCTTGTGGTCCCTTCCAACCCTGACTGATTCTGTGATATTGAACAGGATGGGACCCAGCACTGATCCCTGGGGCACACCTCTAGTGACAGTCACCAGTGCCAGCTGTGGCACCATTCAGCACCACTCTCTGGGCCTGGCTCTCCAGCCAAGACCTTCCAAATCACCCCAAGCCTCTTGATTTCTTCTGCTGCCTAACAGCCACCGGAGGCTGAGCCCATGCATTTATTTCTTTTTTGAAGACACAGGTCTGTGGTTTCCTGCTCCCAGACACAGAACAAAAACAGGATCATAATTTACAGCTGAGGACAATGCAAACCTTATCGTTGTAAATATATGCAGCAAGATAACACAAATCCTGTTCCTTGGCATTTCCCCTCCACCCTTTGCTCCTTACCACTAAGCCCTCCCAGTTTGAGGGCCTCTCCCCTGCTGGCATGGGAGATTGACTGCCCAGCACCCAGCCATAAATTACTCACCAACAGCTCCTGAGAGGAGCGATGACCGCAGGGCAACACTTCCACACAGCAATAGAGCTTCCTGGCAAGCTGATAACAGCTTCCTGTTTTCAGTTTTGGCTTGGGATTTTTTATTTTCTGATAAAAAAAAAAACCCAAACGACTCTCTCAAACATCTCAGAAAGGAAGGACCAACAGATTACTTCTTCTATTTTTTTTTTCCCCCCCTCCTCCCCCAAATATGTTGTGTTGCAAACCAGGAGCTTCTTGTGGCTTTTCCAGGATCTGAAGGGGGCTACAGAAAAGCTGGGGAGGGACTTTTGAGGGTATCAGGGAGTGACAGGAGTAGGGGGAATGGAGCAAAGCTGGAGGTGAGGAGGTTCAGATTGGAGGTGAGGAGGAAATTGTTGAGCATGAGAGTGGTGAGAGGCTGGAATGGGTTGCCCCTGCAGGGAGGTGTTTGGGGCCAGATCCCTGGAGGTGTTTTTGGCCAGGCTGGCAGAGGCTGTGGGCAGCCTGCTCTAGGGTAGGGTGTCCCTGGGCATGGCAGGGGGGTTGGGACTGGCTGATTCTTGTGGTCCCTTCCAACCCTGACTGATTCTATGACTCTGTGATTTAGGGTAGGGTGTCCCTGGGCATGGCAGGGGGGTTGGGACTAGATGATCCTTGTGGTCCCTTCAAGCCCTGACTGATTCTATGATTATTTAGGATGTCAGGTAGTGATAGGATGAGGGGGAATGGAGCAAAACTAGAAGTGAGGAGATTCAGATTGGAAATCAGAAAGAAGTTCTTCACTGTGAGGGTAGTGAGACACTGGAACAGGTTGCCCAAGGAGGTGGTGGAAGCCTCATCCCTGGAGGTTTTTAAGGCCAGGCTGGATGTAGCTCTGAGCAACCTGATCTAGTGTGAGGTGTCCCTGCCCATGGCAGGGGGGTTGGAGTTAGATGACCCTTGTGGTCCCTTCCAGCACTGACTGATTCTGTGATTCTGTTTTGCTGAATGTGAAGTGGGGAAGCAGGTCCAAGAAGCTCAAGCACATCAGATGCAAGGATCGTGGTGTACCTGTCTCCACTTAGTGATGATGGATCACTGGATCCATCTAGGGGATGAGGTGATGGAAAACAGCCCTGTGAAGAAGGAGCTGGGGGTGCTGATGGGTGAGAAGCTGGACAAGAGCAGGACAGTGAGAGCTGCAGGATGCAATTTACCTTCTGGGCTGCACTGAAAGATGCTTGGCCAGCAGAGCCAGAGAGGTGATTCTGATCCTCTCCTCTGCTCTGCTGAGGCCTCACCTACAGTACTGCATCCAGCTCTGAAGCCCTCAACACAGGAAGAACATAGGCCTGATGGAGTGGGTTCAGAGGAGCCACAAAAATGATCAGGGGTTGGAGCATCTCTGCTATGAGGACAGGCTGAAGGAGCTAGTGGTGTTCAGCTTGGAGGAGGCTTCAAGGACACTTAATAGCAACCTTCCAGTACTTGAAGAGGGCTACAAGAAGGCTGCAGAGAGACTGTTTACAAAGGCCTGTGGTGACAGGACCAGGGGCAATGGCTTCAGACTAGAGAAGAGCAGATTTAGATTGGATGTTAGGAACAAGTTCTGCACCATGAGGGTAGTGGAACACTGGAACAGGTTGCCCAGGGAGGTGGTTGCATCCCCATCCCTGGAGATATTCAAGGTGAGGCTGGACAGGGCTCTGGGCAGCCTGATCTAGTGGAGGATGCTCCTGCTGACTACTGCATTGTTCATCTTGCCTCCAGCAAGGCTTTCGACACAGTCTGCCTCCTGCTTGAGAGGCTACAGCAAAGCAACACTTTACAAAGCAAAAAACCTTTCTCCTGCAAGCCAGATAACTTCCCAGGGTGGAGCTTAGAGCAGCTTGCACTTGAGAGAGGAAGAGCAGCCCTCCTGTTCAGTGCTCCTTCCCACCAGGCTAAGCTCTGTGTCACCACTTCTCCTTCAAGCCCCAGTTGCACCACTGCCTCTTACAGGAAGCCACAGAAGCCAGAAGCATTTACACAACACAGGGGAGGTCACAGGGTGGTGCTTCTGGGGGCTTTCAGACCTTCACTTCAGCCATTGAGACACCAGGTTGCTCAACACCATTTAATGCCTTGCCCACATCAGCCAGCAGGTGTGGCAGCAGCTCTCCCCACACACCCAGCCCAGGGACAAGGAGATAAGCAAAGAAAAGTGTCAAGCTTCAGTACACACAGCTGAGCAGGACAGCCAGAAACAGGAGCAGCAATGGATGGTGCCACAAACAGGAGCAGGCTGGGCAGGGAGTGGCTGGAGAGCAGCCCTGAGGAGATGGACTTGGGGGTGCTGGTGGAGGAGAAGCTGAAGATGAGGCAGCAGTGTGCACTTGCAGGGCAGAAAGGCAAGCAGAGGCTGGGCTGCAGCAGGAGCAGTGTGGGCAGCAGGGCCAGGGAGGTGATTCTGCCCCTCTGCTGTGCTCTGCTGAGAGCCCACCTGGAGTAGTGCATCCAGTGCTGGAGCCCCTGGGACAAGAGGGATGTGGAGATGCTGGAGGTGTGCAGAGAAGGGCCCCGAGGATGCT
>VWZI01011299.1:8766-21253 GCA_013396835.1 Psilopogon haemacephalus | reverse complement strand
CAGCCTGGCCTCAAACACCTCCAGGGAGGGAGCAGCCACAACCTAGGTGTCAGCTCACCCTGTCTAAAGATATCTGAATAGAAAAGCAAGTTGCAGGAGGCCCCAGGGATGGCTACTGAGACACAGTGCCTCAGGAGGAGCACAGGCAACACCAGGAGCAGACAAGCTGAGGAGAGGCCACTTCAGAGTGAGACAGAGCTGCACCCAGCCAGGGAGCAATCTGCCATCCTGGGGCTGCTGCAGGTGGTGGAGCAACCCAGGCCAGGCCAGTGGGCTCCTCGTGGGACACTCTGTATGCAGCTTGATTCCATTCACATCAAAGTCTGTGGTGGTAGAGAGAAGGAAGCAAGCTCTGGGAAGAGATCAAAGAGCTCTTCTCTGTGTGCAGCTGGATGCTCTGGTATCTGATCTCCTCCCATGAGGAGCCCTTGGTGGAATGAGCTGCTTCCCTCATCGAGGTGAAGACCTGCAGAGCCCCTGTGAGGTGGTGTGATGAGCCATTGCTCACTGCCCAGGTGCTCTAACAGCTCCTTACTGGAGGGCAGCTCATGGAAAAAGGGCCTTAAACTGGGTGGTGGCAGTGGAGCAGCTCCATGCCCTTAGCTGTGCTGGCTGCGTTGTGGCAGAGGCTCCTCCAGCCTCTAGGATCTGCTGCTTTATGCCAGGTTTCATGTGCCAGGTCCCAGGCAGGGGTTTTTCAATGCAGCACTTGCATGTAGCTGTGGTTATTTCTTAATGGGTCTGAGCACAAAGTTTTCTCCAGACCAAGTGTTCCTGTCACAAAACAGATGACACAGAGAATATGATTATTTAAGTAGTACCTTTGCTGGGGCTGTCACTGACACCGAAGTGGTTGGGCAGTTCCATAACAATGAAGTCTGCAATTTGGAAAAAAATAATAATTTTCTTGGTCATTTTTTGTCCAGGGGAGGGCCACGAGGATGCTCAGAGGGCTGCAGCACCTCTGCTATGAGGACAGGCTGAGAGAGTTGGGGCTGTGCAGCCTGGAGAAGAGAAGGCTTCCAGGAGACCTTAGATTAGCCTTCCAGTATCTGAAGGGGGCTACAGGAGGGCTGGAGAGGGACTATTGACAAGGTCTTGTAATGACAGGATGAGGAGGAATGGGTTCAAACTGGCAGAGGGGAGATTTAAATGGGATACTAGGAGGAAGTTGTTTGCAGTGAGGGTGGTGAGACACTGGCACAAGTTGCCCAGGGAGGTTGTGGCTGCTCCCTCCCTGGAGGTGTTGAAGGCCAGGTTGGATGAAGCCTTGAGGGACCTGTTCTAGTGGGAGGTGTCCCTGCCTATGGCACAGGGAGGGTGGAACTGGATGATCTTTGAGGTCTCTTCCAACCTAAACCATTCTATGATATATTTAGGTCATCACATCTGATCCTTCACCAAAGCCCCATCAGCCCCATCAGGACCATTGGTTGTCCAAGGAGCTGGCAAGACCCTTCAGGTCCTCCCACGGCCACAGCCAGCTGTCACAGCATCACAGGTGATGTGACATTTCCCCTCTGCAGCAGCTGGCCCCATCACCCCTTTTGCCCTTCCCTCCCAGTTCTTCCCCTCTGCTGTCTAAAGCAGGCCAGGAGCATTGTCAGGACTTTTCCTGACCTTTGTCTAAAAGCCCCAAGCCAGGGCCCAGCAAGGAGCTCCTCTGTCCTTTCATGTCATCTGTCCATGGAGCCCATGACAGCTGTGCCAGCCAGAGTCTCCTCCTCAGCTTCATCTGCCCAGCTTTTTGATCCATGGCCACAGGACTCCAGGGCTCTCTTAACCCTTTTTGACAGGTTGTCTGAAACTTCCTTCTCTGCTTTTCCTTTTCTCCCTGTCTGCTTAAATGCCACTGATGTGAGCAGCCAGCATGTGTGGCCCCCAGCCCAAGGCACTGCCATCTCTTGGGTCTGTGCTCAAGCAGCCAAGACTGGAGGGAGATTGGTCCTGTGGGACCTTAGATGAAGAGGCAGAATGGCACTTGGCTGCTGGCTCTGCTCTTTGGTCCAGGGCACAAGTGTGCTCCTTTCCCCTGAAAAGCTGCTCTCAGACACCACTCTAACTGCAGCCAGCAAAAGCTCTGCCACTAACTTTTAGGTAGACAGCATATCCCAGAGGAATGAATCTGGGCAGCACCAGGAAGGTCTCATCAGCTCTGCTTGTCCCCATCACTAAAGATACCTACAGGTTTCCTAGTCTGGGGCTCCAGACTTCTGTCTTTAAAGGTTGGAAATGCAACCTCCCATCTCTATTGCCTCTACTGCACCACAGCTGTCTTTGGGCTGGATGAAGCAGTCCCAGCTCCTCCAGCTGCCCCTGGTAGATCACATCCTTTGGGTCTCTGCTCAAGAGACCTCAGCAGTGAGAGCTTGCAGCTTGGGGCAGAATCATAGAATGGCTCAGGTTGGAAGGACCTTAGCAATCATCTGCTCTGACCTCCCTGCTCTGGGTAGGGACACCAACTAGACCATATGAGGAGAGGCTGAGAGAGCTGGGGGTGTGCAGCCTGGAGAAGAGGAGGCTCAGGGAAGACCTCATTGCTGTCTACAGCTACCTGAAAGGAGGTTGTAGCCAGGTAGGGTTGGGCTCTTCTCCCAGGCAATCAGGGACAGAACAAGAGGACACAGCCTCAAGCAGTGCCAGGGCAGGTTCAGGCTGGATGTTAGGAGGAAGTTCTTCCCAGCAAGAGTGATTGGCATTGGAATGGGCTGCCTAGGGAGGTGGTGGAGTCCCCATCCCTGGAGGTGTTTAAAAGGAGGCTGGATGAGGCACTTAGTGCCATGGGTTAGTTAATTAGAAGGTGTTAGGTGATAGGTTAGGCTCAACCATCTTAGAGATCTTTTCCAAACTGGTTAATTCTGTGATTCTGTGACTTGGCTGCTCAAGCCCTCATCAAATCACTCCAGGGAGGAGGTGTCTGCAACCCTCCTGGGTAGCCCATTCCAGACTCCCACCATCCTCCAGTCAAACCCTACTCTCCCCTTAGTTTAAAACCATTCCCCTTTGGCCTGTTGCCAGACACCCTTATGAAAAGTCCCTCTGCAGCCTTCTTTCAGGTTCCCTTCAGGTAATGGAAGGCAGCTTTAAGGTCCTTCCAGAGTCTTCTCTTCTCCAGGCTGAACAAGCCCAGCTCCCTCAGTCTATCCTCATAGAGGAGGTATTCCAACATCTTTGCAGCCATCCTCTGGACTTCCTCCAACTGTTCCATGTCCTTCTTATGCTGGGGACAGCAGCAAACAGCTTCCTGGCCCGGGACCACATCTCTGCTGTAGTTTTGGGATGAGAGGTGGAGGGATGCAGCCTTGCTCTGAAAATAATCTCCTCTGCTTGAGACTAACCAACACAGTTGCATCTGCAGAGAGGACTCCAGCAGCTCTCCTCCCTTAGGGAGAAGCAGAGTTGAAACTGGCCAGGGACAGCTGGCATGAGGCAAGGGAAGTGGAAGTGCACTTCAGCTGCTCTGTGTGTGTATGTGTGTGTTTATGAACAGAGATGAGAACTGGTGTCTCTCTCTTTCTTTTTTTTTAACTATTAAAATATTCACAGGCTTGTTAAATCTTGCATTTGTATCTCAGGAGATACATGGGAGCTTTAAAGCCCAAGCTCTTGTAGTCAAGAGGTTTGAAATTCTCTTTTGTCTGGGGTTGGTTGGTTGTGTGGGTTTTTTTTTCCTTGCTATTTCCCAGTCCTACCTACCCCTTCTGATGAAGAGAATAATGCTTGGAAATGCGACTGAGCACACACTTCAGTGGCAGGAGGGAAAGAAAAGAATCCCCTTATGGTCTTAAAGTCAAAGTCAGGGTTTTACTGCTTGATCCATGACTACAGAATCCTCCAGCTCCTGGTGGCTGCCAGGCCTTAGAACTACCTTAGCTCCTGACACGTTAACAGGTTTACAGGTTTCTTCTGTCTATAATGGGGGGTTGTGTGTCAAGATGAAGGTTCCAGTCCCTTTTTAGTGGTGTCCAGTACTGGAGCAAGGAACAGCAGGTGTAAGGTGGAACACAGGAGGTTCCACTTCAACATGAGAAACTTCTTTTCTGCAAGGGTGATGGAGCAATGGAGCAGGCTGCCCAGAGAGGTTCTGGAGTCTCCTTCTATGGAGACATTCAAACCCCACCTGGATGTGTTCTTGTGTGGCTCGCCCTAGGTGATCCTGCTCTGGCAGAGGGGTTGGACTGGATGGTCTCTAAAGGTCCTTTCCAACCCCTAATGTTCTATGATTCTATAATTCCTCAGGGCTGCTGTTCCATCCCTGGAGAGCAGCCCTGTGGAGAGGGACCTGTGAGTGCTGGTGGAGAACATCCATGGCACAGCAATGTGCCTTTGTGGCCAAGAGGGCCAATGGGATCCTGGGGTGTATTAAGAAGAGTGTGTCCAGCAGATCAAGGGAGGTTCTCCTCCCTCTCTACTCTGCCCTGCTGAGACCTCATCTTGAATACTGCCTTCAGTTTTGGGCTCCCCAATTGAAGAGGGACAGGGATCTGCTGGAGAAGGTCCTGCAGAGGGCTATAAGGATGATGAGGGGACTGGAGAGCATGTCTTATGAGGCTGAGGGACCTGGGAAGGAGTAATAAACTGCACCAGTACAGGCTGGGAGGTGATCTGCTGGAGAGCAGCCCTGTGGAGAGGGACTTGAGAGTGCTGGTGGAGAACATCCATGGCACAGCAATGTGCCCTTCTGAGAGTGGTGAGAGCCTGGAATGGGTTGCCCAGGGGGGTGGCTGGGGCCACATTGCTGGAGGTGTTTGCAGCCAGGCTGGCAGAGGCTGTGGGCAGCCTGCTCTAGGGTAGGGTGTCCCTGGGCATGGCAGGGGGGTTGGAATTGGCTGATCCTTGTGGTCCCTTCCAAGCCTGACTGATTCTATGATTGTAAAGCTGCTCCTGCTCTGCAGCTGTGGAACAGTTCATCAATGCTGATGTCTCCTGGTGCACAGAGCTAGGCAAGCCTAGGCAGTCACTTTGTGCTCCCTGGATTAGAGGCTGCTGAGTTCCTGGTTCATGTGTTAGAGGGAGTGGAGGCTTGCCTGTTCCACTGGGTCCTGGCCCCTGCAAAGAGCTGCCCACCCATGCTGGCTGCTCCACAGGTTGTTTCCAGGAAAACACTGAGATGTCTTCTAACTGCCAAGGTGCTCCTGCACCCTAATGAAAGCAGTTAAAGCCAGGCCACTCTGAGCAGGAACCAATGAGCTCTGAGAAAGAAGGGAAGATGCTTTGGGGTAAGTTTCTACCTTGCTTTCCCTCCCTCCCCCTTGCAAAATGAGAAGGAGCTGGGCTAGAGAATCATAGAATCTGTTAGGGTTGGAAGGGACCACAAGGATCATCTAGTTCCCTGCCATGCCCAGGGACACCCTACCCTAGATCAGGCTGCCAACAGCCTTTGCCAGCCTGGCTGCAAACACCTCCAGGGATCTGGCCCCAAACACCTCCCTGGGCAACCCATTCCAGGCTCTCACCACTCTCTCATGGTGATTTTATGATTCTATGATTCTATGGCCTGCCCCCTCCCACAATGAATTTCACCCAGACTTGCCTCAGCCAGAGGGAAGTTAAGGACTGAAGTTTTATATTCATAGCTTAGTACAATATACGAGCAGAGATTTACAAGGTAGTACAAAGATTTACAGCTATACAGAGAAATCTACAATGCATTCCGGGGTCTCACCACTCCCATGCTGAACAACTTCCTCCTCACATCCAGTCTGAATCTCCCCACCTCCAGCTTTGCTCCATTCCCCCCAGTCCTGTCACTCTCTGATAGCCTCAAAAGTCCCTCTCCAGCTTTTCTCTAGGCCCCCTTCAGATCCTGGAAGGCCACCAGAAGGTCCCCTGGGATCCTCCTCTTCTCCAGACTGCACAGCCCCAACTCTTTCAGTCTGTCCTCATAGCAGAGGTGCTGCAGCCCTCTGAGCATCCTCATGGCCCTTCTCTGGACAAGCTCCAGCATCTCCACATCCCTCCCGTAATAGGGGCTCCAGAACTGGATGCAGTACTCCAGGTGGGGTGGCACCTGGCATGCTCTTCTTCTACGAGGTGTCAGTGCTGGGCTTGTTGGGACACAGCTACCTCCCCTTGAGCTCCTCAGTCCACAGCATTCTTATCAACGGTGAGCAAACCTTTTCCCTTTGCACTGCTGGGATCTGCTGAGCAACGATTTAGGCTGCTCTTGTCCTCCCATTAATGAGCTCTTTGTTCATTTTGGAGCTCCTGCTGTTTCTCCCCTGCCTGTGATGTTGAGGCAGCGATGAGGCAAGGGTTGTTCTGACCCGTGGGTGGGTGTGTTGCAATCAGGATCATTAATTGTTGCATGACAGCAATGCTGCTGAGCTACCATCAAGCTTGAACACATCAAGAGAGGCCAGCCCTGGCCTCGAGCAGTTGCAGGAAAGGAAAAGTGTGGAAGGACCTGTGGTGCAGGTCAGAGCGAGGCCATGGTTTAGATAGGAAGGGAAGCTCTTTCTCCAGGCTCTCCAGCCCCAAGCCTGCCCTGTCCCTGATGCAGAGGTGTCCCCTTCAAAGGTGAGACTATGGCTTAGATAGGAAGGGAAGCTCTTTCTCCAGGCTCTCCAGACCGAAGCCTGCCCTGTCCCTGATGCAGAGGTGTCCCCTTCAAAGGTGAGACTATGGCTTAGATAGGAAGGGAAGCTCTTTCTCCAGGCTCTCCAGACCGAAGCCTGCCCTGTCCCTGATGCAGAGGTGTCCCCTTCAAAGGTGAGACTATGGCTTAGATAGGAAGGGAAGCTCTTTCTCCAGGCTCTCCAGACCGAAGCCTGCCCTGTCCCTGATGCAGAGGTGTCCCCTTCAAAGGTGAGACTATGGCTTAGATAGGAAGGGAAGCTCTTTCTCCAGGCTCTCCAGACCGAAGCCTGCCCTGTCCCTGATGCAGAGGTGTCCCCTTCAAAGGTGAGACTATGGCTTAGATAGGAAGGGAAGCTCTTTCTCCAGGCTCTCCAGACCGAAGCCTGCCCTGTCCCTGATGCAGAGGTGTCCCCTTCAAAGGTGAGACTATGGCTTAGATAGGAAGGGAAGCTCTTTCTCCAGGCTCTCCAGACCGAAGCCTGCCCTGTCCCTGATGCAGAGGTGTCCCCTTCAAAGGTGAGACTATGGCTTAGATAGGAAGGGAAGCTCTTTCTCCAGGCTCCCCAGACCCAAGCCTGCCTGTCCTGTCCCTGATGGAGAGTTCCAGCTCCATCAGCCCGGAGGAGGCTTCAAAGGTGAGGAGCTTCTAGCCCTTCCTTCTACAAGTGGAGTGGGTCACCTAAGGGATTCTTCTGGCAGACCTAAAGGCATAGCAATGCCTGGCAGGACAGAGGTGACAAAACATTGGGGGTGGCTGGCACCACTGCTGTCACAGAAGAGGCAGCTCAGAAACACAGCTCGGCGTAGGAGGAGGACGTGGGCTGGCCTCATGGTGTTAGGTTGTCCCAGCATGGCAGCAGTGTTCAGCAGAAGGAGCACTTGGGTTGGGGTTTTCATTAAGGCTTGCACCATTATATGAATATTTTCATCATTTGTGTCACAGTTGGTGGTTGTTTCTTGTGTGGTTGGCTTGCAGCAGATAGCAGAAGACCAAATTAGTGGCAGCACGGAGGCAGAAGTGCTGCACAATTAGCCAAGGCAGCATTCAGTGCTGTAATAAGTGCTTTAATTGCTTGATGATTGCCACTCATTTCTCCTTCCCCCCCCCCCCCAAAAAAACTGGGTGGGAACCATNCCATAACAGACTGGTCTGGAACCACTTCCCCATGGCTTTCCTTTCTTACACAAGTCCTGTGAGGAGCTGAGGGAGCTGGGAGTGTGCAGCCTGGAGAAGAGGAGGCTCAGGGCAGACCTCATTGCTGTCTACACCTACCTGAAAGGAGGTTGTAGCCAGGTGGGGTTGGGCTCTTCTCCCAGGCATCCAGGGACAGAACAAGAGGACACAGTCTCAAGCTGTGCCAGGGGTGGTATAGGCTGGATGTTAGCAGGAAGTTCTTCCCAGCAAGAGTGGTTGGCATTGGAATGAACTGCTTGGGGAGGTGCTGGAGTCCCCATCCCTGGAGGTGTTTAAGGCCAGTCTGGATGAGGCTCTAGACAGCCTGATGTAGTGTGAGGTGTCCCTGCTTATGGCAGAGGGGTTGGAACTGGGTGATCCTTGTGGTCCCTTCCAACCCTGACTGATTCTATAATCCAGAAGAGTTTCTCTATGAGAGGCAGAGTGTTACCAAAATATTGGAGTGCTTTAGCCTCTCATTCTGGGTGGGCCATGGTACAACAGCACCTGGGAGCAGGTTCTGCCCCACAGGTGGTGCCTGGTGAGCTGCTTGGAGCTCTGCAGGAGGAGCTGGCTGGTGTGTTGTGCTTGCAGGAGTTTAGTCCCAAGGCTTGTACAAAAGGAGGGCAGGGACTGATCCATGCCATGGAGGGGTGAGCCACTACTTGGAAAAGCTCTTCAGAGAAGTCTGAGCCTCACTTGGGGATGGGAGAGAAGAATTCAGTGTGGCCGTGTAGATGGTGAGCTCCAGCTGGAGCCCAGGGAGTTAGCACAGGGAAAGAATGTGCCTGCCACTGCAACCACTCAGCAAATGTTCTCTTGGCCTGTTGCATGGCAGAGTCGTGCTGAACAGGGATGCTCTTCCAGACAAAGGTCTTGGCAAGGTCCAAAAAAGGGAGTGGGAATCTTATGAATAGCAAGGATTAAGGGAACATGAGGAATGTCAAAGCCACTTTCCGCTAGGCGCTGGTGAAGCAGGGTTGAAAATAGTCTAATGTGGAAAGATTAGGGTAAAAGTTAACTGGGAGAAGACCCCCTGACATCTGCCTTGAGGAGGCTCTTCCTCCTTTTGCTACGTGCCACGCTGCCTCTGCTTAGTTTAAAACACATCATCACCAACAACCAAAATAACCCAACAACAAACCCCCCACCACGAGACATAAAACCTCACAATTTGTATTCCTGCATCTGTGCTGCACCTTCATAGAATAGAATCATAGAATGGTTTAGGTTGGAAGAGACCTCAAAGATCATCCAGTTCCAACCCCCCTGTGCCATAGGCAGGGACACCTCCCACTAGAACAGGTCGCTCAAGACCTCATCCAGCCTGGCCTTGAACACATCCAGGGAGGGAGCAGCCACAACCTCCCTGGGCAACCTGTTCCAGTGCCTCACCACCCTCACTGTGAAGAATTTCTTCCTAACATCCCATTCAAATCTCCCCTCTGCCAGTTTGAACCCATTCCCCCTCCTCCTGTCATTACAAGACCTTGTGAACAGTCCCTCCCCAGCCCTCCTGTAGGCCCCCCTCAGATACTGGTAGGCTGCTATAAGGTCTCCTCAAAGCCTTCTCTTCCTTCCCCTTTGGCAAAGCATAAACCATTTGGTTGCTTTCTTTTGGGGTCTAACCGTGCACAGACACAGAGCTCGTGGTGCTCATCCATCCCTGTGCAGGGCAGTGGCTCTCCCAGGCATCTCCCCCAGCCCTGTTCCAAGGAGGGCTGAGTGCACTGCCCACACCAAATGGCCTCCCTTGGTATTGTTTGTCTGTGTCTTCGTGCACTGCCCTGCAGGCAGATCCCATCGGATGGAATTTGCCTCTTTTTCTGTGCTAAAGAACGGTTCCCGGGTGGGTTGTGATTGGTGCCAGATGTGTGAGCGGTTCAGCAGCATCCGCTGAATGCTCCCTCCAGAGACAAAGCATCGTCACACACAGCCACCGAGGAAGGGGTGGAAACCTCCCTGCTCTCTCTAACATCTTGGACTACCGTGCCCAGATGTGGGACCCCCAACCAGAAAGGGACATAGACCTGCTGGAGGGTGTGCAGAGGAGGCCACAAAGATGATCAGAGGGCTGCAGCACCTCTCCTGCGAAGACAGCTGAAAGAATTGGAGCTGTTCAGCCTGGAGGAGAGAAGGCTCCAGGGAGAGCTTACAGCTACATTTCAGTGTCTGAAGGGGACCTACAGGAAGGCTGAGGAGGGACGGTTTAAAAGGGCTTGGAGTGATAGGATGAGTGGCAATGGTTTGAAACTAGAGCTGGGGAGATTTAGGTTGGACATCAGGAAGAAGTTCTTGACAATGAGAGTGGTGAAATACTGGAACAGGCTGCCCAGGGATGTGGTTGAGGCTCTGCCCCTGGAGACATTCAAGATGAGACTTGATGTGTCCCTGCTGCCTGCAAGGGGATTGGACAAGATGACCTTTGAGGGTCCTTTCTAACCTGATGCAACCTGTGAATCTGTGGGGATGAGGAGGTTGTCCCTTGCCTGTATCTCTCTGGAGGTTCTCAGCTTTTCCTGATGCACCTGGTGCTGTCCCCATCAAACCCAAGACGTTGCTCTGTCTGAGCCTAGAAATATCTGCCCATTCCAGGGTTTGCATCAACCTTCAGCAGGCTACTGTTGGCCCAAAAGATGGAGTTGCTACTGCTCTCCCCAGGTGTGGTGACAGAAGCAGTGGCCACCACGTTCTCCCCTTGGGCTGTTTACTCCCCACTAGTGCTGGAGCAGCAGCCTGTCAGTTTGCACAGGAGGGGCAAACACAGCTGCCTGCTCCCAGCTCTGCTGCTCCATGTCCTAGTGAGCAGGGCTCAGCTCTGCAGAGACAGAAGCCCAAGAGGATGAGCCTGCAGGACAGCAGACCTCATCTACACAGAAAGTCCAGAGTGCTGGCTGCAGAGAGGGCACCAGAGGAGTGATGTGGCTCCTGCACCAGCCCAATGTGCTGTGGTGACGTCTGGAGAGGCTGTGGTGTCCTCCAGTGCTGACAGCAAGGGCTCAAGCTCTGTCCTGGTGTTCCCCACAACGACCAAGCACTGACTGCTGGAGGCAACATGAGCTGGGTTCTCTGTGCAGAAAAAGAGGAGAGCTGAGGAAGGGAAGGGTGCAGCAAGGGCCAGGAGATGTTTCATGAGCAGGGAGCAGCCAGGGGAGGAACATAATGAGCAGCTTCATGGCCACAAGGATGCTCAGAGGGCTGCAGCACCTCTGCTATGAGGACAGACTGAAAGAGTTGGGGCTGTGCAGGCTGGAGAAGAGAAGGCTCCCAGGTGACCTTCTTGTGGCCTTCCAGGACCTGAAGGGACCTACAGAAAAGCTGGGGAGGGACTTTTTAGGCTCTCAGGGAGTGACAGGACTAGGGAGAATGGAGCAAAGCTGGAGGTGGGCAGATTCAGATTGGATGTGAGGAGGAAGTTGTTGAGCACGAGAGTGGTGAGAGCCTGGAATGGGTTGCCCAGGAAGGTGGCTGGGGCCACATCCCTGGAGGTGTTTGCAGCCAGGCTGGCAGAGGCTGTGGGCAGCCTGCTCTAGGGTAGGGTGTCCCTGGGCATGGCAGGGGGGTTGGAACTGGTTGATCCTTGTGGTTTCTTCCAACCCTGACTGATTCTGTGATTCTCTGGGGTAAGACATGAATGTAAGTGAAAAGTCATGGATGCTGCAGTGCAGAGGGTGCTTTTGATATTACAAAACCAGCCCTTGAGAGCCAAATTACCAAGCTCAGGTGCTGCTGTCTACAACTACCTGAGGGGAGGTTGTAGCCAGGTGGGGTTGGGCTCTTCTCCCAGCCAACCAACAACAGAAGGAGGGGACACAGTCTCAAGTCATGCCAGGGGAGGTCTAGGCTGGATGTTAGGAGGAAGTTGTTGGCAGAGAGAGTGATTGGCATTGGAATGGGCTTTCATTCTCCCATGCAAGCACAAAAGCAGCTTCTGTCCTGTTGTTTCATGCTGTCATACACAACTTTTATTACTTTTAGGCTGTTTTGTTGTTTTGTTTTTTTCCCCTGGGCTTGTAGTCTCAGGAAGAGTGCTGCTGATACAGAGAGCTGCTGAGAGGAAGGGGCAGTTTATTTCTGGGCTGTTATCAGTCTGGCTGCTGCAGCTCCTCTGCTGCTGTGTCTTGTGATAGCCACAGACCCATCCCAAGCTTTCCGTAGGAAACAGCCCTGCTGGCTTCCCACCCTGCCTGGCACACTCTGGTGGCCTTGCACTGCTGCCAGATGGCTTAGGCAATGTCACTGTGCTCTGCTGGTAGTGTCACTGGTCTAGTATGAACTTGTGCTCAGAGCTGGTCTGTAAGAAATCTGGCTGGAGATCAGCTCTGAGGAAAAGGACCTGGGGGTCTGGGTGGATGAGAAGCTCAACATGAGCCAACAGTGTGCACACACAGCCCAGACAGCAACTGTGTGCTGGGCTGCAGCAAGAGAAGCATTACCAGCAGGGCAAGGGAGGGGATACTGCCCCTTTGCTCTGCTCTCCTCAGACCACACCTGCAGCACTGTCTGCAGTTCTGGAGCCCCCAGCACAGGAAGGACATGGAACTGTTGGAGACAGTCCAGAGGAGGGCCATGAAAATGCTCAGAGGGCTGCAGCACCTGTGCTATGAGGACAGGCTGAGAGAGCTGGGCCTTTTCAGCCTGGAGAAGAGAAGGCTTCAAGGAGACCTTACAGTAGCCTACCAGTATCTGAAGGGGGTACAGGAGGGCTGGGGAGGGACTGTTCACAAGGTCTTG